>JAPYYR010000343.1:0-49837 GCA_030523065.1 Aphidius colemani
AAAAAAAAAAAAAAAAAAAAAACAAAAAAAAACAAACAAACACATTTAGTTGTGTATTAAATTTTTTCTGATCTATTTTAACTATAGTCTTATGTCTCCTGTCTCGGAAATCGGAATCACCCCCTTATGCTTTTTGTTACTTAAAACAAAAAAAAAAAAAACATAAAATGATATAGTTTTAAGATGTTTATGTGAATGTGTGTCCACCAATCACGTCTCATCAACTTAGTATATGTAAATAATGGATGACGATCGTCTTATTTTTTTCATCGCTAATTTATTTTTCACCGGGTAAAAAAAAATACCAACAAAGGCGTATTACTCATAAAAAATTCAATTGTTGATAATAAAAAAAATTAACAATCCGAAAAAATGTGTGTTAATTAATTAAAAAAAAATATTTTATGAGAAATATATATAGAGAAAATAATATTACATACCTTGAATGACCAATGGATGACGTCGTTACATTTCTGTGACCAATCAAAAAAAAGATTATAAAATTTATTCACTTTCCGGTAAACAAGAAATTGCGTTCTTGTCACTTCAACACTTTGACGATAATGGCCGACAATAACGGCAAATTTTTTTATTATAAACGAGAGAGAAAGACGCCATCTTGAAAAAAATGAGACGCCTAAATTGGTCATTACATTGATATTAATAATTGCCGAAAAAAAACTCGATAGAAACTTTAAAAATTGATCAATATATTAAAAATTAATTTACTCACACGATTATTAATAATATTTAATTAATATTTATCAATATATCCCGTAAAATGACTAACAAGATTGATTTTTTTGTTGGAAAATCTGATGCTAAATTTCCGTTTAAAACTCGAATAAAACACATTAAATACACTTATTTATCACATTAATTTATTACCAACGTATTCTTCACTTCACAGACTACTGAATTGATATATTTTTATAATTAATTTACACTATTGATTGACTTTATGATAATTAATAAAAAAAATTTAACGGAGCGATCATACCACTTCGGGTGCCCGAGATGAACTGTTTTTTCGTTCCTTTGAGGGGGGCCAGTGGCACTAGACGAACGAGAGAAACAGAAAATGAAAAAAAAAAAAACAAAACAAATCTTAAAAATAAAAAAAAAAATAAACACAAATAAAAATAAATATAATTTTAAGCATAAATTAAGATATATTTATTTTTAGAGAATAAAATAATAAACGATTGGATTTTATCAAGAAAAAAAAAAATAAATGAAATATAATGTAAAAAAATATTGTCATTTACTATATTTGTTATTTTTTTTTTTTTAAATAATAAAAATAATTAATACATCTAAATAAAATTTACTAAATAACTGAATGTATTTATTTTTAAAATTAAAAATAAAATTAAGATTTAATTAACATAGTGGCCTAAAGTAATACAAAAATTTTGTCATTGTAACACCTGTTTTTGTCAAAACAAATTGCTTTTTATGTTTTTTTATTATTTTAGTTTTTTTATGTGGACTGTTTTATGACTGTTTATCAACTTGTCATTGTTATTTCTATTAGCATTATTTATTCAATGAATTAATAATAAAAACAAGTAAGACCCAAGATGGTGGAACAATAAATTTTATTATTTTAGTTTGACACTAATAAATTCATTTATTTATATTTATATGTGAAAAATATGCATATGGATTTGTTATAGCAGTGTGCATTTAATTGTCCAATAATTTCCAGCAAATAAATAAGCCCCCAAACAGTACAACAGTTAATATTCCAAGTAAATTATACCAACAAACTGCATTACCATTTGGTTTTAATAGACATCCTAGTCAACGTGTCCTGCAACGTCTTTCCGGCACTTGATTCTGGCTTATTGCTCCTTGTTAGCCAACCACAATTTAATAGTCAGAAATGAAATACTTTAGTGGGTCGCTTGGTGGACTAAAAAATAAAAGCAAATGATAATATTAGTGCACAAGAACCAAGGATTATGCTAATGTCAAATGCCATGATCTTGTTTCATTTTAATTTGAGTAAAAAAAATACAACATTTGCATGTATATTTCTCTATTTTTAAACTACTCTAAATGTCAGTCTTATTTTTTTCAATTGATACTTCTTTTTTTTGGTATTGTAATTATAAGAAATGAAAATATTTTATATTTAACTTTTTAATTGATAATTTAGTTGTAATTTTTATTTATCGAGAGAGTTATTTTATTGAATTTTTCATTGTTTTAATTACTTTTATATAAATAAAGTGCAGAGTACAGAGTTGTTAAAATGTCATTAGGTTTTTTTTTAAAAAACATTCGTCTTATATAGTTTGACAAAATAAATAAAAAAGTCAACAAATCTTTAGCCAAGTTCACGTAGTTTTGATTGTTGTTCGCTATTGTTGTTTTAAGTTTTAAGTTAATCTTAATTACTAAATCTGGTAATGGTGATTTTAGAAAAAAGCCACTGCGAAAATGTTTTAACTTGTAAAACTTTAATTTATATTTTATGGTTTTTTTTTAATTTAAAAAACTAATTGTAACAATAAAAATGTATATTTGCATTTATTTTTTATCATGGATATGTTTTCTAAAAATTACAAATGAAATTTAGCGTTTAGTTGACATAGTTGGGAGTAAAAAAAAATGCTAAAAATAAAAAGAGTTAAAAAATGAGTGGCATGTTAAAATTCCTGTGAGTTTCAGTGGAAAAAAAAGAGCTTTTTTCTGTCAAAAGAACAAAAGATGATAAATGAAAAACCAACGGAAATGTAAAGTGCGTTTTATGATGATAATTTTTTATTATTATTTAAAGAAAAAAAAATTCTTTTTGGCTGAATGCTTTTACACAACTAGATGAAAGTAAAATAATAGAAAAAATGATAAAAATAAAAAATAAAAAAAGTAATGAAAACGATTATATAACAAACTTTTGTTCAGTTAATTTCTGGTTCTTTAAAATTTTTTTTTCGACGATTCAATTATTTAACAAACTTGCAAAGTGACTGCCAAGAATTTTTAATTGAATAATACCTACAGTGAAATTTTCACTCAATAAATAAACTAAAAAAGAATTTTTTAAACCACTCGAATATGAGCTTAAATTTATTGCCAAAAAATTACATTTTTTTTTCTTTTCTAAATTTATAATAACCCTTATATTGTATCGAGGAAAAAAAATATATTTAAATATTTAAATTTACACAAGACAAGAATTAATTTCCACTTTATCTATCAACTAATCAAACCATTAAAAGTTTCCTCTAATTGAAAATATAAAAAATTAAATTAACAACATGACACAATAAAAAGTTTAGATAAAAAATAACTTTTCAAATTTATTTTCATATAAATACTATTAATCATATAGAACGTCTTCAAGAAAAATAATATTTGACAACAACAAAAGTACAAAGGAAATAATAAAATTTATGATTAAACTCTTGAAAAATTTATTTGCTGACAAGATTATCGTAAAATAAGAAAGAAAAAAAAACTGTATACAATCTTCGGATATCTTCCAAAGTGGTATTGACTATGTCACCTATTGTCCTTGATATAAAACATACAATTTAATATCATCATTATATTATCCACGTGGCAAATCGATATGTCAAAAATTTTTATTTCATGTCTTAGTTTGTGTATGGTATTCCAGCCACATGATCCTTGACTAAACTTGTCTAAATTTTGAACATTAGCCAAAACTCGTGAGAATAAAAAAATAATAATAACAAGAAAAAAAATATACTTTTTTTTTGTCAAATGAAATAAAATGTAAAAAGACCTCGAAGAATTTTTTAAGAAATAATATAAATCATTTGCCAAGAAGCCTTTTAAAATATTGCTTCACATTTGTGCATGTTCCATTCATGTCTGCAATATTTTATGTTGATAATTCAAGTCTCGCCTAAGTTGCATTTCATTTTTTAATATTCAACAATAAAAAAACAAAAAATATGTACAAGAGACATTGTGACGACAGTGATAAATAAAATTAAAAAATTATTATCAATTTGTTTATAAAAGTTGACATTTTAAAATGGTATTTTAAAAATTATATGTAAAAATAAATATTGATAAATAATTAATTTGACGCATGACGAGTACATTGCATCATAAAACACATGTTTATCATGTTATTTACAATAATAGCAACGTGACTATTGATTAACAATGTCAATGCAAAATTAAATTTTATATTTCTTTTCATAACATCATTAATTAATGCATTATAATAGAAATGAAAAAAAAAAATTAGTTTAAATTATTATGAAGGTAAAAGACCTCTTTCTATCGAGTTTAACAAATTAATTATTTAAAATGTTAAATCAAGGCTTTTTTATGGTCAAGGCAACGCTAACGATGAAAAATCAATGAGACAGTTGACAAAGATAGTCAGCTTTTCAAGTGAGTTATTATTTTTTAAAGATAAAAAAATTTAAAAAGAAACTTTTATTAAAGAATAATCTACTTGAAAAATTAATTTTTAAGATTTTTTTTAAAAAGCGATAAGATCATTATTAAACAACTTGCAAAACTTTATCGTTCAAGTAGTTTTAAAGAAAATATAATTAATTTTTTATTTATAAATTTTATTATTTATTTTTTATTAATCTATTTTTGCTATTGTTTAAGTATAAAATCAATAAATTGTTGGAAAAGAGTTTTAGTATAAATATAAGTAGAAAAGAAATAATAATGTTGATAGTTTGCAAAAATATTGTCTTCAAAAAAAATTGGAATAGCAGTGATTTTATGCTATGTAAAACTTTTGTATCGATTGGCAAATAAATATAACAAAAAATAGCTCTGAAAGTTATTCAATTTTTATCAAATCAAGACTGATATTTCAATAGATAATAGAAAAATAAAATAACCAGATTGACTATTAAATATTTTCCCTAATCAAAAAACTTTTTTATTATTATAAAATTTCACAAGTTAGTTTATACAATTTATATATAGAGAAAAAAATTAAAAAGATATTGGAAAGAAGTTTATTTCTCAAGTGAGCAATGCTTCGTGAAAAACTTTTATTTTTAGAATTTTATTTTTTATTTTTTTCTTGTGGATTATGCCATACGTGAAAATGTCGTGGTTGATCGGGTCTGATATTAAAGGGCTGATTTGTTAACTAAAGTTCTTTAAAACTTTATATCTAAAAAAAATATTGTAACCTAAATCTTAATAAAAGCTGTAAAAAAAATAAATGAATAAAAAAGTAACACTCGAATTCATTGCTCGAGGGGAGAAAAATGAAATTAAAGAAGAAAAAAAAATTCATTACAAGAAGATAAGCAAAACAATTTAAAAAATAAACTATTAAATGAAAAAAAAAAAAAACTTCTGGAATTTGTAATCAAAATTCTGATGTATTTTAAAAGAATAATTTTAAATTTTTCAGTAAAATCATTAAATATAATTAGATAAATAGATTTAATATTCAATAAATTTTAAACACAAAAATAAAGCTCAGTGGCTGACACTAGCGTTGACTTGTACTACTGAAGTCATTATTTTTATTTTTTTTCAAAGAAATTTTATATAATTTTTTGTCTATAAATTGGCCTACTTTGATTGTATGAAAAATAATAAAAAAAAAAAATGTCTTATCAGAATATAAATAAAGTAAATGATGGAAAGGTAATAAAAAAAAAAAAAAATTCTATTGATATTGATGGGAATAAATCACCGAAATCATCTGACACTTTCTACATCAATAGGCACTTAAATTTCTGACTTGTGATTTATATCATGAATCACAATAAATACCACAAATATTGTGTATTATATTTTCTCCATTTACAGTAAAATAACAAGTAGGTCTTATTGAGGGATGATAATAAAATGTAAAGTCAGATAGAAATACAACTGAGGGACTGAATGATGAATAAGTAAAAATAAACGAAAGTAAAAAAGTTGAAAAGAAACAAAAAATGATAAAAATAAAACAAAGCCAAGAAAATCCTTGAGGGGGTTTCAGAATCTTCTGGTGCATGAGGGTGGAAATACGAGAACTAGCATTTTTTATGGAAAAATTTTTACGACTTTTCTTGGCGTTAGTAAATTTCACACTCTCGTGGGGGAACGAACAATATCGTAATTTTGTTTTTTTATTTTTTTTTAGAATAAAGAAAATGTGAAGAAAAATAAGTGGTAAATTGAGTTAAAAAAAAAATTATTTTAAAAGTTAATTTTTTTTCTTTTAAAACTAGACTGTCTTGATATTTTTAAGAGTCAAAAAATGAGTTAACATTAAATTTATATTTTTAAAATCGATTTTTATTTACTTGAATAAAAAATTGTTGAAAATTCATTAACATACTTCCTGAAATATAAAGAACATACTTTTTTTTTTAAATTAAAATTCATCGTACTATGTAATTAGATGATAATAATAGTAAAAAAGTTGTGTATAAAGTCTAGTAGCTGTGGAGTACTTTTATTTTACGACTACATTTTGTAGTCATGGTGTCACTAAATCTGGCCATAAATATATCTAAAAAATTATTATAAACGAATAAATATTTAATTTAAAAATTTCCCTTAATCATACATCTTGGCTAGATTAAAAATTAATTAGTCATTGTATTTCAATGGCTCAATATTTTTGTCATTATTTCAAATTTATCCTGATAAATATTTATACTTAAAAAAAAAAATATTGTATAAAATGTTTACTGTATATTGTTGATAAAATAATTACAATTTGGCTTTGATAAATTTGCAATTCATGGTGATGATTTTGTGTTGAATAATATGATAATTATTGTTTCAGTTGTTTATGATTGATAACTGTGCTGATGACTGGCGAATAGCAATGACTTGGCAACGAATATTTCAAATATCAATGGAATTATTGATATGTGCAATTCATCCGATACCTGGTGAATATTACTTTTTATGGACAACAAAATTGGCAAATAAAGGTGGTGGTATTGGTGCAATATGGGTACCATATGATGTGACACTATCGCTACCAATGTTTCTCAGATTATATCTAATTTGTCGTGTAATGTTGTTACATTCGAAATTATTTACTGATGCATCATCCAGAAGTATAGGTGCCTTGAATCGCATCAATTTTAATACAAGATTTGTTCTTAAAACTCTTATGACCATTTGTCCTGGTACTGTTCTTCTTGTTCTCATGGTGTCATTGTGGATCATTGCCTCATGGACATTACGACAATGTGAAAGGTAAATCAATCATTATTTATTTATTTATTTAAATGTCACAATAATAATTACCATTTTATTTTAATTGTTTTTCTTTTTTCCTTTAGATCTTATAAATATATCACTTTAAATCCTGATTTATTATTTCTCTATTTAAGCAGATACACTGTGTTCCATTTAAAGAATAAAGATAAAAAAATAAATAAAGAAAAATTCCAATTTTAAGCCAGCTTTTTACTTCACGTGAAAAATAACGGTCATGGCTTTATCACTTGACAATACGTTCGATCCCTCTTCATGAATTGCCTCCCTATAAAGTTATTTTACCTTTTTTTCTTTTTCATGAAACGAATGGATAAAAAAAATTTTAAAATAAAAAAACCAGATACATACTTGAGACCTCTTTCAATACCTTCTAAATAAAAAAATTTAAAAAAATAGAAAAAACGATGATTGCTTGGTGAAAATCAATTTCGAAATTTCGACAACACCCATTCTTAATTTCAAAATGAAATAAAATATATTTTTCTTTTTTTTTTTTTTATATTATTCCAATCAATATCAAAGCTGTTGAATTAAATTAAAAACTTTTCTTTTCAATTAAAATTATATGAGATTGATTTTATTTGTTATTAAACAGATTTCATGACGAGGAACATGCAAATTTGCTCAACGCAATGTGGCTCATAGCCATTACTTTTTTGAGTGTCGGTTTTGGTGATATTGTGCCTAACACGTACTGTGGACGTGGAATCGCTGTTTCTACAGGAATAATGGTAACAGAAAAAAATATCCTCATACTCGTCCCATTATGCTAATTATTTTTACCACTCGGAATAATAATAAAATATTAAAAATAATAACATCATTACGAGGATTTAATTTAAACAAAAAATGTATATTTATTTTAACTTATTTTTTGTTATTTTAGGGAGCTGGTTGTACGGCTCTACTCGTTGCGGTTGTTTCAAGAAAATTAGAACTGACCAGAGCTGAAAAACACGTCCACAATTTTATGATGGACACGCAGTTAACAAAAAGAGTAATAATATTTTTGACATATTTTTTATATTCATTTTCTTCCCACTAAAATTTGATAAAAAGTCGTCATCAGTAGTATAAATCAACAAAACATTGCATAATGGCATGTGAAGTGCATCAATCGATCTAGTATTTCATATTTAACAAAAACATTTATTTTTATTCGAATTTTTATCAAATGAATATTCAAAAAAAATTTCAAATATTTACATTGATTGATTAATTTTCATTTGAATATTTTTAATTACAGTTAAAAAATGCTGCTGCAAATGTTTTGAGAGAAACTTGGCTCATATATAAACATACACGATTGGTCAAACGAGTTAATCCGGGTCGTGTACGAACACATCAACGAAAATTCCTTCTGGCTATTTATGCGTATGTTATTATCTGCTATTTAATTAATTAAATTACTTTTTTTTCATATAACTTTTAATAAAACGAAAAAAAAACATGAACAAAATATAACACAAAGGAATTTTATTATCTTTAATTTTATCTGAATGAATTAAAAAAATAATATGAATTATTTTTATTATGAATAATTTTTTTTCAGACTTAGAAAAGTTAAAATGGACCAACGTAAACTGATGGACAATGCCAACACGATAACAGACATGGCAAAGGTAAGAATACAGTAATAGAAAATTAAAATAAAAAAAATAGTATGGATCTTGTTTAATTATAAAAGATATAATCGGATAAAAGGTTTTAGTCAATTTTTTTTATTTTGTTTTTCCATGAATCCCTAAATACAAAACGAGTTATCCTTTTTTTTTATAAATAAAAAAAAAACAATGATAAAATAATTTCTAAATAATAAAATAAATATAAGTAAAATTTTCCAAAGAAAACAAAAAGCCAGCCATAAACTCGGTAGGATTTATTATTATAATTAAATAAATTTTTGTTTTAATGATTTAATAGACCCAAAATACGGTATACGAAATAGTCTCAGACATGAGTACAAGACAAGATGCCCTGGAGGAACGTCTTGTTAGTCTCGAGGATAAATTAACAGCATTACAAGAACAACTTGAATTATTACCTGAGGCATTAACACGATGTCTTGCCCAACATGCTGAACGTATGGAACAAAGAAGAAATTTTTTACATCCAGATACAGCTGTTGGACTATCAACAACATCAAATACTGGTAATAATATAACAACAAGTGGTATTGGTAACACATTAACTGTTGGAATAAGTGGAAATTTAAATAGTGCTGCTCATTATCCAATGACAAATATAACAAATTCACCATTATTACCACATTCACGAAGTGTACCATGTGCACCAAGCACAATGTCCCTTCATCCATGGCCAGCAAGTCCAGTATTACCACCAGTATCAAGTCGTACACCACATTTAATACCAGATACTGGTGGAGGTGGTGGTAGTAGTTGTACAACAAATAATAGTCCTATTACACGTCAACAACATTCTCAATTACCAACAACATCACAATCATCAACGAGACTATCTGCACAAGCTGGAATGGGAGGACTTGGAACAAGTCAAGGCTCTGACACATCACCACATAGCTGAGCCACGTCATTGCAGCCGCAGCATTCGTATTAAAAATACATATATATTCGCGTTTATTAATTTGTATCGTTTTTAATATTTAATATTGATAGTAATCGAAGGATTTTTTCAATTCAACAATTATTAACAGGCAGGTCCTTTGAAGTGTCCTTTGATTTATCAATAATAATTCTAATCGAAATCAACTCAAAGTACAGAGAATAAATGTGTATATATATATTGTTTTTTTTTTTTTTTTCAAAAGATATTATTATTATTTTTTAAAAATGCAAATAAAAATGATACAAATTATTGTCTGACCATTTGCGAATGCTTCCACTAGCTGCGGACTGCTTTTATCAAATCCCAACTTATGCGTGCCTCGATTAAAAAAATTGTATATCCTTTTGCTATAAATAAATCTCATCTATTTATATTCTGTTTAACTATCTTCGTTGGATTAAATAATAGTAAAAATATTATCAACACAATTGATAATTATTTGGGCGACAGTCAAGCGATAAATTCACTTAAGGTAATTGATAAAATTTTAAATAAATTGTCGAATAAATTTAACATAAAATTCAAACTTAATTATCAATTTAACGAAAGAAAATATATTAAATCTATATGACATCTTGCTATTCGTGGTTCTCTCACAATTGACGAATTATCAGTTGTTTTTTTTCTCGGAAAAAACTAAAGATTATCTTTTAAATTTTTAAAATCTCAATCTGTCTTTTCTGGATCTTTCTCTCTCGAGTTCTATCGACTTTCTTCTTGCATATAAATTACTAATAGAATTACTAATTTTTTTTATTATTTAAACTTCATTTTTTATAAATAACTAGACTCTCAAAACGCTTGTATTATTAGTCAAAGACTAGATTTACGAAAAATAAGAAATAAAATATATAACGATGGCCTTAAAGGAATAGATAATGCTTATCATAAACTTAGATAGATTGATTTTAAAAAAAACCTAGTAAATGAGCCAGAGAAAATATAGTATCGATTGAAATTGAAAAGTCACCGTCAAGGTAAAATATTTTTTTTTATACATACCGAGAAAAAAAATAAATAAATAAAAAATTTCTTAGGACTAATTAATAATGAAACTTTCAAAAAAATAATATTTAAAAATAGGTAATTTCATTGGAATGAGCCAAAAAATAATTTAATAATTTAATAAACACTGAGGAAATGAAAAAAATAAAAAGTGATCTTATCCGCTTTAACGTCCGTAGATTATAAAAATTATTTCATTAGGAATTTATATGAAAAAAAAATTAATAAAATTGGTGCAAGTGTACAGGTAAATAAATATGCAAAGATGTGTAGTTAAATCTTATGATAAAAAATTTTTAAAAATAAATAAGTACTATTTTACAAAACTAATTACAACTTATTACTTGAAAATTTGTTTAAAGAATTTAGGCTTTATTTTTGTCACATAAATTATTAAAATTAATTCATTAATTTATTTCGAAATAATTTCAAGGTATTTAAATGGAAAATAATCATTTTATTTTGTGTAAAATAAAAAATATCGAATATTACTTTTATTTAATATTATTTTCGATAAATTCGATGAACCAAATTTTAAATTTCATTTCAACTTTTTATCAATTTATAATATTATTTACTTCTAAAATACGTGGGGACAAATTTGCACTGATGATAAATTTTTTAAGCTTGTTAAATTTCATTAAACTCTTGGGATAAATTTTTTTATTATAAAAAAAATATGAATATGCAATTGAGGCATACACAAGCTGCACATTAAATATCAACACTGAAAAAGGTTAATTTTTTTGTATTGGAAAATTAAAAGAATTTTAAATATTTTAC
Organism: Aphidius colemani; assembly: GCA_030523065.1. Lineage (NCBI taxonomy): Eukaryota > Metazoa > Arthropoda > Insecta > Hymenoptera > Braconidae > Aphidius > Aphidius colemani. The sequence goes on from JAPYYR010000343.1 coordinate 11,575, forward strand.
TTTGCTATTTTTCATTAATTCCCAATAATATTTGACACGGTTTAAATTTGCAATACGGGACCAAAAGGAATAAAATTTTCAAAAAATAAATAACGACTTATTTGTCAAGGCAAAAAAAAAAAAAATTTATCCCACTTGTAATTTTCCTGAACAACTTTATTCTCCAAATGTCTGCTGAGCATGACAATTAAATATTTTTTATAGAAAAAATTCTTGAAACTGGTATGTTAAATTCCATATAACTAAAAAATTAAATAAAACTTGAAAAAGTTTTATCTATTAAAATGAAAAAAAAAACTAGATAATTATATAATTAAAATTTAAAAAAATAAGCGAATAAAATAGCTGACAAAATAGAACATCAAAAAAAAAAGGGAAATGACATTTGTTAATTAACTAAAATAATAGAAACTTGATAAGAAAAAACATCTGAAAATTAAAGAAAATTATGTTCACTTTAAAAATGACATATTCAATAAACCTATAAATATTTTGATCTTAAAGTCTCACTTGCATCTTGAGTCTTGAAAATTTAGAAAAAAAAGAGTGCTCAAAATAAAAAAAAATTAATTTCTATGAACGTTTTTTTTACGGTGATGATATATACAAAAAGAAAAAAAATAATTTACCCTTCGTTTAATGAAAATAAAACGTCCAAAAAAACACTCCAAACTCGATTATATCTTGAATATTAATTAATTGAGATAATAAATTTCATAAAATAATTATCTTCAATAGTAGAAAAATGGATGAAATATATGAAAACTGAAATAAAATAATTTCATAGTTTACAAATGAATTAAAAAAATAATAAACAAGCATCGACAAAAGCTGAAATGAATTAAAATAAAATAATAGACATTCAAATGAATAGAAAAACTAAATATTTAATTAATCTAACAAAAATCCCAGAACGTTTTTACTGATATGACGATTACTATTGCATAGTATAGCCATCTGTATCCATAAAAATATATATTTAAATAAAAATACAAAGCGAATAGAGTTTTATAGAGTTTAAATTTCGAAAAAAAAATATAATATAAAATACATACTAAAATTCTTAAGTAAAAAATAAAATATAAATAATACACAACGGCTGCTTGTCGTTTATAATTCTTACGTAAAACGACCAATAAAATTACAACAATTTAAAAAACTATAATTCAAATTAAAAAAGTTTAATGAAAAAAAAAAATTTCTTTAAATTTAAAGTTAAATAAAATTTCAGGATAAAAATTATTCATTTGTATTTTGATCAATTCAATATATCAAGAAGTAAAAAATATGAGACAAATTTAATAATAATTATTAAATTAAACTTTCAAACGCATAATTTCTAAATTAAATATATAAAAAAATTTATTTCATTTCTTAAATTGAATATATGAAATTTAAAACTTCATTAAATTTGTTAAATAAAAAAAAAATTATAAATATTTAATTAAGTACAGTAATTTCAGGGAAATGTTCTAATGTTCTTCGTTTTCGGTAGAATATTAAAAGACAAATTAAATTCTACAAAAAAAAAATTAAATTTGATTCAACTTATCGATTTCCCATTCTCCAAATACAACGAGTATTATTAAATTTACAAAATAAATATTTTTTATTATTAAATTAAAAATGTTTATTCATGCAGTTTAATTTAATTTCCTTTCAATAACACTGGGACCACTTGAAAAGACCAAAGAAAAAAAAGAATATAAATGGAAAAAAAAAATGTATTTGTGGTCTGTAAATTAGATGGATATTAACGCCATACTTTTGATTTAAATACAAAAAAAATAATATTATACTGCTAAAATTATGTTACGAAATTCAATGAACTGTTAATTAACAAAGCAAACAAAAAGCATTGACCCACATTATGTTTTACAATTATGAAAATTATTACAAACAATAAACAATAAAATTTTTTTGCACAATTTCTCATTAGCATCGATTTAAAAATTTAAAAAAATTCACCAATATACTGTTTACCATTAAAATTTCCCAATCACTTTCAATAATGAAATTCTGTACTTAAAAAAATAATAATAGTAAAATTGAATTAAAGTAATAATATTTTTCATAAAGTGATAATAATTCCGAAATAAATTCAATTATTATTTTGCTTTTTAAAAAAAATATGAAAAATGTATATTCAATTTTTATCATTTGTCATAAATGTTGGTTCATAATATTTATATAGAAAATATTTTCCTGAACGGAAATTGTGCGGTATGAAAAAATTTTAAAAATATATGTCTCGTAAAATTTGAATAACCAGTAGAAGTCATAAAAAAAAAAAAATAAAATAAAACCACTATCAGCTTGATATTAAAGCCTAAACTGAGACCGGCCTTGAACAAAAAAAAAAATAAAACAATATTGTATTTGCTTCACTGCTTATGATATGATGATCAAAAAAAATCTATTTAATTTTTTTTTTATAAAAAAAAATAGCCCGGATAATGTTTGTGTGTTTTCACTTGTACAGTTATTCATAAATGTTATCAAAAAAAAGTTTGTCTGCAGATAACCATTTAAAATATGCAATCAATCGAAAAAATCCATAAAAAAATTTATCGATATCTTCCAAACAATAATAGAAGCAGTATAATATAATTTTTTAAACAATTTTATTATCATTTTTACGATAAAATTGAGAAATATGTTTTTGTTTAAACTGCCAATAAATTCTTATCTCATTAATTCAATATCATTTGGATTTTTTCGATATTTTGCTGAGAAAAAAAAACAACAACAATAGCACATGTGAATTTTTTATTATCATTGATAATAATATTTATTATTTCTGAATTTATTGTCACAATTTTTTGATATATAATTCATCACAAATTAATATTTATAATATAACACTTGTTATTATCATTTATTTTTTCTTTTTTATCTAAATAGCTGTACAAAACGATGAAAGTAATGAAGATGCTGATAGAACAACTTGTAAAAAAAATTAAGCACAATGATAATAATTAAAAAATGTGCGTATTGACGAGAAGAAAAGGGGCCCACAATAATAATAAGATTAAATTATTGAAAATAAATAAATAAATGAAATTATAAAATGAGAGTGAATTGATACAAGTCAGCTCATTGAGCTTGTTAATCTTTTTTACACTGCTGAAATAGCCACAAACGAAATATATTTCAATAAGACAAATTTAATTAACGAGAAAAAATCCTAAACTTTTAAAACAGCAACAATTAAAAATAATATTTGCAAAGATGTAAAATGATTTTATTTCTTATTTTTTCCACACATAAATATTTCCTAAAATTAATAATCGAAAAGAAAAAATAAATCATTTGAAATAAATATTTAAAAAATGGCATGAATGTAATTTTTTTTAAATGAAAAAATAAATCATATAAATGATGATGCACTAATTCGCACAAAATCTTTATAAATTTCAAGATACTTTTTTTTTTTTTAAATTCAAATTAAAAAACTATAAAAAATAAAATAGAAAAAATAATTAAAAAATAAAATATAAGTATGAATTTAAAAAAAATTAGACAAAAAATTAATAAATAAATGAAAAACTAATTCTGCCAAGTATATTTGTAGATTGAGAGATAAAAAAATTATAAAAACTAAAAAACTCATGAAAAATAAATGAGAAAAATTGCAAAATAATTGATAAGAAAATAACATAGATATTTTTTTGATCTCTCAGTTGATAAACATCCACTAAATACTCGCCACATGATTGAGAAAATAAATAAAAAAACTGTAGCTACGTACCAAAAAATAAAAAAAACATAGCGAAATGATAAAATGTAAGACAAATGAAAAGAAAAATATCTAAACATGAAAAATGATTAATAATCTTTTCTAGTCTCTATTATAATTTGAATAAATTAATTTTAAATAATAAATACTTCTTGAAGAAGAAAACTGTAAATAAGTGTTGATGTAAACTTATTATGTTTGTAAATATTGTTAAGTAGTTGTAAGTAAGGCATAAATGATATAAAAAAAATGTAACGAGCGTTTAAATTAACACGATTAAACGAAAAACAAAAAGAGGAAAAAAATTACTAAACTCAAAACTGATTTCCTACTTTAATTTCAATAAATAAAATTATTAGGAATATGAATTTACTTTTTTATTTGAATAAAAAATGCTAAATAAAAAAATACTGTTGGGGCATCTCGTCAAGGAAAGGATAAAACTTAGCGGTTCACTTTTTTGGCTAATTAATTTCTCAAAAATTGAAAGGTAAGTTTAAAGGTAAATTTTATCTGTCAAAATTAAACAACAAGAATTGTTTCATTGATGGAAGATTATTTCTTTTATTAATTTTTATAAATAATATTAATTTTCTCAATTGACATGTAAAAAACACTCAATATCAAACACAATATTTTAAATGAAATTCAAAAACTAAAAGTAATTAAGTTTGTAAATATTAATTTTGTTTAATAACTGTTCCAATGTCATCAGTCATTTTTGTATTATTTTCATCTTGATTTAGTTTAGTATTTATTTCCTTACCATCGGCATTCTTGGACCATGAACATGTGCGTTGTCTTGGTGATTTTGGAAGTGACCAAGACTTACTACGTGATTTTTTTTTAGGTGTTTTTGATCGAGATTTAGCACGTGTTATTTGAACTTTTGAACGACTACGATTTCTTCTCTTTTGTCCACGTTTATCACTGTCATTTGTTGCACTACGTTTTGATCTTCTTGATGATGATCTTCTTGAACGTGAACGTGAACGTGATCGTGATCTTGAACGTGATCTTGAACGTGATCTTGAACGTGATCTTGAACGTGAACGTGATCTAGAACTTGATCTTCTTCTTCGTCTTCTCGATCGTGATCTACTTCTACTATCACTATGCTTTCTTGTTCTTTTTCTTGATCTTGAACGACTCCTTGATCTTGAATCACTATGATAATCACTTTCATAATAATCAATACCAGCTAAATTTGCAAAATATTTATAGTATTGTTCGTTATAAATGTGTGGATTAAATGGTTGCATTGATCTTATATTTCTACCACCACCACGACGTGATATAAAACCACTTCTTCCTCTTGAACGTGGATAACGATTCATTGGACCACCTCTACCACCACCGCCACCAGGACCACCGGAACCACCACGACCCATTGGTGGATAAAGCATTGCTGCAGCATCATAAAACCAAGACTGAGGAAATCTCGGATACATTTGTGGCATTCCAACATTATCCATTTCTATAAACAATTTATAAATTATTATTTAGTTTTCAGTGTTGATAAATTCAATTTTTATTATTACCTTGTTGAGACGGAGTTGTCTTGTTTAATCCTAAAGCACTTTTTAATTTTTTTCTATCCAAACCATCATCAGAATCATCATCACTGGAAGTTGCAGAATTTTTTTTATCTTTTTTCTAAAACAAAAATATAATATTTTTTTTTAATTTAATAATTTATTAATTATTTATAACAATTAATTATATTAACCTTTTTCTTTTTTTCTTTTTTAGATTTTTTTTTCTTGGATTTTTTACTTTTTTTTGATGTTTTTTTCTCATCATTGTCAGTCGATTTTTTTGTACCATCTTCAGTTTTTTTATTAGCTGTTTTTTGATCAATATTTTTAATTTGTCCAATTATTATTTCTTTTTTTTCAACTTTTTGCTAAAAATAGAAAAAAATACATTATTTAATGTTAATAATATTCAATAATTATAGATGAAATTTACCTTTATTCTGTCGAATAGTTCATCAAGAAGTCGAATGCTTTCAAGTTGCCTTTGAGCTTTAATTAATTTTTTTTCTTCTCTAGCAATTTTCATTGAAACTTTATCTTCTTCTTGTTTTCTATACATTGTCAAAGCTTTACGTTTTCTCTTTTCTTCACGTATTTTTCTTCTTGTAAATTTTGCATCCTTATCGGCTGCCTCATTTTTTCTACAACAAATAAATATTAAAATAAGAAATATTTCTCACAATTATAACAAGATGAATTATGACAATTTAAAATAAAAACTAACTTTTGTTGTTCTCGTTTTTGTATTTCAGCTTCTTCTTTTCTTCTCAATTTTTCAGCTGCCATGTTATCCTGAGCAATGAGTCTTCTTCTTTCGAATTCTCTATGAGAAACTGTTGCATCACTCATATGTTTAGTTTTATCAAAATCAACCTATGAAAAATTGAAATCGTCATTATAAAATTAAATTAAATTTATACGAGCAATTAAATAACAACACCACAAACCTTGATACCAGCAGTGAGGCAACTTTTATCATCTTTTTTCATGACTCTCATTCCTCTCAGCGAGTCCATGAGTTTAACAAAATCCATATATTCAATAAATTGTATAAATACTTCGAAAAATACACCATCACCAAAGCTATGTTTATTAAAATTATTTCCAAGTCTCATTCTTGTTCTATATTGGTCAGCAGCTGGTACATCAATTCGTCTAATTGTTCCCCATTTTTTAAATATTTTCAATAAAAGTGCTTCACTTGGTGCTTTTTCATTGTCATCACTGAACCATTTAATTGGCAAACCATTAATATGAACAGTATCTGGTCTTTCACCTGGTTTTAATTCATTCATATGTTTAGCATCACGAAAATATGAATCCCAACTATGTTTTGTTGGAAAATCATCTTTAGCTTCAGCAGCACGTACTTTAAGAATATTTGAAAAACCAGCAAGATTTAAACGTTGTCCTTCAAGTCTAGCCAATACCCTTTGTAATCTGCATCGGTCTGTAAGATCTCCCTCCAATCTTATGAATTCCAGTGTACTTTTTGATACTTTCAATGATGAAAATTCGTCTGGACGTATCAGCACACGTATTTTTTCCATGACCTCCCATGTTGATATTGTTTTTCCTGTTATATTTTTTTAATTTTTTTTTCGTGTAAAACCTGGATATCCTGAGAAGACTTTTTTATTTAAACGATAATAAATGAATTTTCTATAAATTTACAAATTTGGAGAAGCCAAATTCCATGCTCCTGTTTATTAAATTATTTATCTATAAAATTTTTATAAATTAATATTATTTAATTGTCATAAGTTGACTGTAAATTCCTTTTTATTGGGGACAATTGACAATTAATTGAGACTTATTTTTAACAACATACCTGGTACTTTAAGCTGGGGAAGATTAACAGACACATTTATTGTGGCATTTGGTTTTAAATAAAGACCTTTTGCAGAATACAAAGGAACAATATCACTCAAATCTCTACATGTCTGAAATCCATTACCTTCTCTACTGTCAGTTTCAGCTGTTTTTTTACTATTAGACATTTTTCTTTTTTACTTTATTATTGCCAATGATTTTTTTAAGTCAAAAAATAAATTTTATTGTTATGAAATTATAATAGAATTTTAATAAATAATAGTTATACATAATAAAGTGATGAAAAAACAAATAAACAAATAAATAACTGAATAATTGAAAATAAATTTCTTGTTTTTATTTTTAAGCTGAAACTATTCAGTAGAGATGTTTTAAATAATGGACATATATTTTTAGAAAAAAAATATATTTGAAGTTGTATTAATTGATTTAATTAAAACAAAAATTACGACGAAATCACCAACAGCGTCTAATGAATTATCGACACTCTATTATTCACGTAAATAAAATGAAATACTTTTTTTTTTTTTTTAAACAATATTATTTAAATATTTGTGAATTTTAAGTTGATGTTTTCTGTTGAGTTATCTTCAGTGTTGTTAAGTAATTGTTGATAATTTTATTCTATAATTTAGTTGTGACTTATGAGGTTATAATAAATGGAGGAAGACAAATAAAAATGTCGTAGCCCGGAGATACAAATATAATTTATATACAATAAAAAAAGAAGATATAATGACTAAAATAACAACAACATTTTCTATTGTTTTTTAATGTTGTCGAGAGGTAGTGACCTCTTTAGTATAAAAATAAATATATTTTAGCGGCCATTGTTTCCCGCTTGAAATTTAAATTATGAATCTGTCAACTGAAATAATAAAGGCAAATAAAAGTGCAACTAAATGTTAGATAGAAGATAAATTACATTAAATTTTTTTTTTTTAACAAATTAAATAATAGGCTCATTTAAAATTCCAATTATACATCTGAATTTTTGGATTTTCTTTCATGTATTATTTTTTGAAAATTAAAAAATAAACATTTTCATATTCCAATTTTTTTTCTTTTAATTCTTACACATTCTATTATCCAGATTGTTTGAGAACATTGAATGCCGAGTAAGACAGCTTAATCAGCTGCAAAATATATTAAAATAAAACAAATTTATTATCTATAACGTTCAATAATTAATAAATCACGTTTCCTCAATTTAATTTTCAACTACTATTATTTCAGATTAATAAATAAAAAATAATACTATATATAAATTGATTTTTTTTTTCATTAGAATATTGATATTCAACGATGATTCCAATATTGAAAAAAATTGGGCTGTTGAAAATTAAATCGATTGCTTTTTTCAAAATAATATTTTCAATCAAAAAGAAATATAATTACATGAGTAAACGACTCGATGGACAATGTCACAAAATGACCACTTGTGAATTTAACTGGATGCAGGATTCTTTTCATAATCATCATTAAATTTTTTTTAGTTGACAAATCAAATTGGCTCCAGTCCATACAATAAATTGCATTACCAATACAAGTACTCTAGTATCGAGAAAAAATAATTAAAAAATAAGAAACATAACTTGTCCAGAAGACAATTAGTAAATAAAAAAATACCTCAATTGTTACTTTGCTGCCTGAATAACAAAGTATAAATATTTGAGTCAGCATACACATGAGATACATAATAATAATTGCAAAATTAAGACTATTAAATTCAATGTTAGTCAACAAATAAACACTGACACACAAGACAATTGAACTAATAGAATATTGTAAAAAAATAATTCCTGAAAAAATATCATTACAACGTTCAGCCCATCTGAATAGAAAAATATCAACAATAAAATTAATTTTACAACAATTATAATGAATTAAAGTTGTACTCAACTGATAAATTTGGAGATGATGCTCAACACATTCACCAAATTTCTTCGCTTCTAATATGCCTGATTTTTTTTTATCATATTTTTTAATTTTACTTATGACATCAGGTAGTATTTTAAAACGATGCTGTAGTATTGAAAATTGACAACAGATTTGAATCATCATCGATGGTATTAACGTGTCGAATGCAGCATTTATTGATGCTCCATATGCATGAGCAACAGCTTGATGCATGTAGGCAAACCAAAAACCAATTGGACTTGTGTAATCGTAAGGAATCCAGGCGTTATAAGAAAGAACTCGCTTAGGTACATCTTGAATAAATGGTATAAGTGTGAAAATAATCATTGTTACCTCGGTCAGACTGATGTAAGCAAGCGAACTTTTACTTTATTTCATTCAAAAGTATAAATATATAAATAAATAATTATGTCAAGGAAAAAGCAGTTTAAGAAAAATTAAATAACATTTAATTACTTGATCATTTCATTGTATTTATTTTGAATTATTTTTTCAGCATCAAATCTTGGTCTGTATGGATCTTGTTCAAGTAAAATATTCATGTCAATGATAACTCTTTTATTCATAACAACAGTAACTGCTTTAACACAAACACCAATCATTGACAAAAGCAGAAATGAATTGTTGGCAATTTCTTCAGTCTTATCAGTCGATGTTACGAGATATAATAATTCTGAAAGTGTATTCGTGTAGATAACTAAAATGATCAAATATGTGTAAATTGTGTAGAGGTAAGTCTTCCATCCTGTAATCCAATCAGTTGGTTGCCAAAGTCCACAATATGTTAGTAATAAAAATGTATATTTCAACATTAAAATGCCCAGAAAAATTACAAATAATAATTTCAGTTGATTTAAAAATACTTGAATGATTTTCTATCTTTGTACTTTATTCTATCAGCTAAACGACTTGGTTATTTTATTTCATTTCAAACAATACAGCAAAAATATTTTATCTATCCAAATGTAAAACATGAAATGCACCCTTTCCGCGTATGTCACGTATTATTTTGTTCTTGAAAATACAAAAAAAAAGAAAAAACTACCAAGAATTCATTAAATATTAATACAAGATAGATGTGTATTTTTTCCACCCTTTTTTTTCAACCCTTCTAGCGAATTTTATTTCAAAATAAAAATAGAAAATATGACTTTTGAAGAAAAATAAAACTACAGAATATTTTTCATCGGTTGACAAATTAATAATTCACGTGAGATATAGACACGCAACTCTTGCATTTTTCCATTTTTATTTTCCCTCTTACAATATTTTTTTTTCCAGCAACATAAAAAAAAAAACTCCATCTAAAAATAATAATGGAAAAGCTTGTATTTCTTTGGCCATGCGTAGAAAAAAAAAATATAAATCCAGGGAAACGGAATCATTCTTCGGTTACCCTTCGTACTAGAATAGTCAGCAAAAAGAAAAACTACTCGGACAAGTGTTGGTTGATATAGTGGACTTGATAAAAAACTCACATTACCTTCTATTGTAGCAAAATAAGATAAAATATACTCGGATTTAGACAGTGACAAATTGCGTACGTAGAGATTATTTATTTACTTGATAATATTGAAAATATTTAAACACTTTAAATAAAAAATTAAAGAAGCTTAATTTTCAATTACTTTTTATTATAATTAACATCATTTTGTTCTTTTATGATCTCAAAGTTTATTTATCCAGATGATCGATTGAGAAGGTTGAGAGCCGAATACGATAGTTTAATTAACTAGACGGAAGAAAAAGTTTAAACAAATTAATCAATTGTAAAATTAAATTTGCAAAAAAGAGAAAAAAGTACGACGGAAATTGCTGTGCACTGTAAAATGTTTAACAATACAAATTTGTGTGATCAATCGATTTTCTTTCAATTATATTCTCAAAACATTGAACAAAAAAAAAATTTATAAAATCAAATAAATTAAATTTTTTAGAGGGAAAATAATATTTAATCGGGAAAAAAGGAATTGATAAATGTTATATTAATATATGTTGGAAATTTAATTTGAGTTGATCGGGTATAAACAAATTTGTGTGCTACTTTTCATGATAACATTTTGAACTAAATAAAAATTATAATTACAGCAGTAAATGAGTCAATAGACAATGTCACGAAATAACCACTTGTAAATACAACAGGATGCAACGTTCTTTTCATAATCATCATCAAATGTTTTCTAGTTGGTAATTCAAATTGAGTCCAATCTATGCAATAAATTGCATTACCAACATAAACACTCTGATAATATTTTAAAACCACACTGTTAATAATGATTTAAATTCCAAGTTTTTTTTATTGGCTGCTGTTTTAAAAAATAATTGACAAATTAATAAATGGAAAAATTACCTCAGCTGTTACTTGGCTACCCGAATAGCAAAGTATAAATATTTCAGTTAACATACAGATGAGATACATAATGATTGATACAAAACTTGGATCTTTATACTCTAATTGAGTCAATAAATAAACACTGACACACAAAATAATTGAACTTATTGAATATTGTAAAAAAATAATTTCTGAAAAAATACCATTACAACGTTTAGCCCATCTGAAAAAGGAAAATATGAAAAATAAAATTAATGTTATAATAATGACAATTAATAAAAAAATATAATTAAAAATTATACTCAGCTGATAAATTTGAAGATGATGTTCAACACGTTCACCAAATTTAATTGTATGACATGATGATGATCGTATGACATCACGAGGTATTCCAAAACGATGCTGCAGTATTGAAAATTGACAACAAATTTGAATCATCATTGATGGAATTAATGTGTCAAATGCAGCATTTATCGAAGCTCCATATGCATGAGCAATATTTTGATGTATATAAGTAAACCAAAAACCAATTGGTGTTGTGGAATCATAGGGAACCCAGGCGTTGTATGAAGGAACTCCATTTGGTACATTTTTAATGCTTACTGAAACTATCATGACAATCAGAGTCACTTCAATCATACTGATGTAGATAAATGAACTTTTACTGGAGATAATTAATAAAAATAAATTTAAAAACAGTTAATTATGTCTAAACTAAAATATCGTAAAAAAAGACGTAAAGAAAATTAAATTATTATAAATTACTTGATTATATTATTGTAATTATTTTGAATTTTTTTTTCAGCTTTAGTTTGTGGCCTAAATGGATCCTGTCCCAGTAAAATAGTCAAGTCAAAAATTTTACATTTATTTCTAGCAACGACAACTGCTTTGCTAGATGCACCAATCATTGATAACAGGACAAATGAATTAATAGCAATTTTTTCAACTTCATCAGTTGATGTTAAAAGATATAACAACTCCGTAAGTGTGCTGGTAAAGAGAAGTAATATCATTGTATATCTGTAAATTGTATAGAGATAAATTTTCCATCCTGCAATCCAATCACTTGGTTGCCAAAGTCCACAGTATTTCAGTAATAAAAATGTATATTTCAACATTAAAATGCCAAAAAAATTAAATAAAAAAAATGTATTTTTGTTTTTTTTATTTTAATGAAAAATCCCTGAACGTTTTCTTTCAACTACTTGTACTTTGTTGTATCAACTTATGAAGATAGTGTCTTTGAATTTTATTTCTAACGACAACAAAATACAGTATCTATGTGAACGAAAAATATTATACTATGTACTTTTTCTTATGTCACATGCTATTCTATTTTTGAGAAGACAAAAAAAAATTTACCAAGAATTCATTAGATATTTATACAAGGTATACGTGTATTTTTTCCACCCTTTTTTCCAACCCTTCCAGTGAATTTTATTTCAAAATAAAATAGACAATATGACTTTTGAAAAAAAATATAAAATAAAATAAAACGAGAGAATATTTTCCATGGGTTGACGTATTAATTATTCACATGGGATATAGACATGCAAGTCTTGCATTTTTCCATTTTTATTTTCCCTCTGCAATATTTTTTTTTCCAGTAACATAAAAAAAACTTCTACGAATCCGTATTTCTTTGGCCATGCGTAGAAAAAAAAAATTATATGTATCCAAGAGAAGGGAGTCATTCTTCGTTTACCCTTCGTACTAGAACAGTCAGTAAAATAAAACTACCCGGACAAGTGTTTGTTGATATAGTGGACTTGATAAAAAAACTTACATCACATTCTATTGTAACAAAATAAAATAAAATATACTCCAACTCTACCAGTGATAAATAGCACGGGCAGAGATTATTCATTTACTCAAAAATTATTCCAACTAATCAGTATTTATTATAAAAAAAAAATAAACTTTAATTAAATTTACACAATAAAATAAAATAAATCAAACGAAATAAATATTAAAATTCTTTACATATAAGTAATGGTAGTGTGACAAAGTGGACAAGCATTAATATTAACAATGTCTCTTTCAGTTGCAGCATGATGTCGACAAACAGTACAAATCCAACAACTCGTCAAGTCCATCAGTGGTTTACCCGTAACAACACAAGCTGGAAATCTCGTTGTACAATTTGGACAAATAACACACCAATCTGGAACAAGACTCTCACAATTAACACATTCAGATTTATTATTTTTAATATCATTTGGTGAATTATTTAAAAATAATTTTAATGCCAATTCTTCATATTCAGCTTTTTTTACATCTGTTATTTTAGATAAACCTTCTAATTTAATAAATGCTTTTGAGCATGTTGAGAATGAACGATTAATTGCACTTGATAATGCAAGTAAACAATAAATATCTTCGGTATCTAAAATATCTTCATATTCACGTAATCTCAAAGATGTTTTCATGGCAGCATCAAAATCACCATTGTAAATTTGTCGATGAGCTAAAAGTAAGTAGTGATAAGCCTCAGCACCTCTCCAGGCATTTTCAATAATTCTTGAGTCTTCATTGCTCTCAGTTAATCCCATGATGACATTGCTACGTCCACCTTTTGATATTGGTGTACGATTTATATAATCTTCAATTAGTAATGCAGCTAATACATATATTTTTTTAACTCTCATTGGATTTGTACGTAGCTTTGCTTGTTCTTCAGCCAGCTTTACCAATAATTTTGATGCTTCAATATAACAATTTGCACTTTTAAATAGTTCAATTGCTTGTAAAATTTTACCATTTGATAATAAATGATTTGCATATTTATTTAATAAATCATTTATTTGTGCCATTTTATAAGTTTTTGCAAGATCAACAGCTTGGTCCCAGTGATTTAAACGAACACAAGTATCAACAGCTTGTTTAACATCTCCATATTTAATAAATGCTGCAACAGCTTGAGGACACATACCAACTGATGCCAACATTCTTGCAAGTGTTTTTAATGTCAATGATTTGTCAGGTAATTGATCAATAATTTTAGATAATTCTTCATAATTTTCAAGCTTATAATAACACTGTATTAACTCATCAATATTTCTTCCTTTTTCATAATATTCTTTAGCACTTTCCCAATTTTGTCGTTCAGCATAATAATCACCAATTTTATTGTATGCATGCTCCAATTGTTTATCACTACCACCAATACCAATTTTCATTAATTTTAATACTTTAAAATAATCACCAAGTTTTTGACGTAATTTAATAGCAAGATCTCTTCTATCTTGTTCTAAATATAACTTTTCAGCTTCATCATAGTCACCAAGAAATGCTGATATTTCAGCTGTTTTTAATTGCTCATTATGTATTGTATGAAGTCTTTTTATAAATTGAATTCCAAGAAAATCAGTACAACGTACCATAGCATTTTCTGCCATTTCAAGATTTTTTAATTTTAATGCTGATTCAGCTAATAAACGCCACAATCTTGAATGTGGATTATCTTGTATAAAATCATGTGCTTCTTTTAATCCAACTTTATTTAATAAATCTTTTGTATCTCTCAATGATTTAACTTCAAGATCAACAATTAAATCTTTTCTTGTATCATCTGGTTTTTGTATTAATTCATCAAGAAGAATACAACGTATTTCGAGTTCATTAAAACAACAAATATAACCAGAACATGTTAATGGCTCTTCTGGATCAATACCACGAATAACATACATTCGTGTTTTTTCCATAATAGCAAGTAACGATGGATTGTCCTGTGCCCAACACATTGCCCATACTTCTTTTTTTTCAAACTTTGTTACATCCTCTTTTGCATCATCATCATCATTATCATTGGCATTTAATTTTTTAGCATCTAAATCAATCATCGTAAGTATACCACTCGAATCAATCAACGAGGCACGTGTTGAATTGCAATTAATAGAAATTTCATGTAAACGTGATGATGCTGTGTAACGATTTGTCAATGTTATTTGTGGCAATGAATATCTTTGTATCATTCCTGATTCTCTAGCGATTAATAAAATTTTATCTGACGTTGCTATACAACATATTGGATCCATACTTATTTTTGTATTAACAGGTGCCTCAAATGATCTATCACGATCTAAATCTTGTATAACTTCATTGACACCAGTTGGTGTGTCATCAACATGATATAATTTGCTATCTTTACGTAATTTTCCAGCACTCAATGATGCACTACGTGGTGTACGAAATTTCCAAACTAAAAAATTATTTTTAGATGCAACAATGACTGTATTACTTGTCATTGTTATCCAACTTGGCTCAAAATCAATGAATTTTGTGTCAATTGGTGTTGCAATTGCATTACAAACAATAATTCCATACATCTCAGACTGATCTGATTGTTGATGATCATTTTTAATAGCCATTGCACAATGATCATCCTTTGAACATATGCAAATTAATTGTGGTATATATTTTGTGCAGCATGTATTATTACTTGTATTCCAAAAATACATACATATACCATCTTTATTAACACGTTCATTTGTAAATACAATTGTTTTACTAAAGTATGTCCATTTATATGATGGTCTTATGTTTGCAAAATAAATATGTGAATCAACAGATAATGCAACACGTAATGAGCCACTTTCCCATGAACAACCAGTAACTTCACGTCCAGGTATTTTTAATGTTCTTATTAATTTACCGTATGGTGTATAAAATTGTAATACATTTGTATCTTTAGCTTCACCACTTATTATTGTTGATTGTATACCAGTTACAGCCAAAACTGAACCATATGTATTCCAACAACACCATACATTTGTTATACCAGTCTCAACACCAATTACATTATCATCATTTGTATCTCTCATTAATTGTACTCTACCATTCTCATAACAAATTGCAAGTGTTGGTATATTTATACCAACAAAACCATTTTTACCATTGTACCAATGTATTGTGACAATATTATGTAATAAATTTGTTGATATTGGAATACATATGTTCATTAAAAACACACCTTGATTATCATACAACTGTATTGTACCATTTTTCAAACCAAATAACAATAACTGACCATCTGGGGACCATTGTACTGCTGATAATGATGTATTTTTTAATTCTTTGCCCCATATTCTGTTGCCATCAACTGATCCAACAATAACAGCACCATCCTCATAGACGATACATATTTTTTGTCCATCTGAACTCCATGACATACTTTTAACTGTTGATTTAAGACGATTATTTATCATTTCTTCATACCAAGAACCTTTATACAGCATCCATACAACAATAACACCATTTTGATCACTGGATGTTAGCTTTTGATATTCTTCATTCCATGTTACAACTTGGACATGACCATTGTGACCTTCTAATGTTTGATTCATACTCAAGTTACTTGATGATGATATATTACGATTTTTTTGTTGTGGTAAATTATTTGTTGCTGTTGGTGTTGTTGATGAATCATTGGCATCAACACGTATAACTTTGAGCAATCCATCCTCACCACCAACAGCAATGTAACCCTGTTTATGATTCCATGATATACAATTTACACGAAAATTATTTGGGATTGCTATTTTTTTACTTAAATAGGCAAACATTTTATTGATTTAAAATCAATTTTTATTCTTATCACAATAAAGGTGTCACTTAAAACTTGAAATAAAAAATATTATACTAATCGTTAGCTAATCAATCAATCGATATTATTTTGATAATTTAATTAATTTTTCTTGAATTTTATTGTTTGTTTAAATATATAAACAAACTTTTATGCTTCAAGATGACGCCATGTTTGTTGTTTGTGATGATTTTTTTTCCCTGGAAACGAGTTCATGTTGTTGTTATTATTGATGAGACAGGTGCAGGCAGGTGAAATGTAGACCTTAAAATAATATTTTTGTGATTTAACAGAACCACGTTTTAAAAAAAAAAAAGTATCATTACATGAAAACATCTAGGGTAATTTTTAATCAACATGTTAATTTGTACTGCAGTTGTATTTTGGACTTGCTTCATTTTTGTTAAGTGAAGGTGTTGACAATCCAAGTGAAATCTTGTATATAAAGATTCTTCCAACTCTAATAATCTACGTTTATTCTAAACTCACTCGTATTTCAATAATCACTGAAATTCAATATTTATTATTAAAAAAGTGTATTAATGATATAATAAATAAATTAAAACTGTCAGTTAATTATCAAGTTGTTTTTATTTTTTTTCATCTTCAATTTCAGTTGTTTCCTTTACACTATATTTGTCCTCACTAATATTACATTTTTTAATTATTTTAATTATTTGAGATCAACTGATCAAGCAACATGATCTTGAACAATAACAGAATATATTTGTACAGTATATATATTATTTTTTTTTATCTAAAATATCAGCCAATATTATTTTTTATTCATCGTATTTACACAAGTTAGGCCCCCAAAAATCATCATACAATAATTTGATATTTTTCTTTTAAATTCTACTTTTTTGATTAAGCAAAAAAAAAAATATATTTTATTATGAAATATTAAATTAATTGTTGACTATTTATTTATATATATTTTTTTTCACTATTTGTCGTTGTGATTATTAAGTTTTTAAACATTTTAATCTGTGCGTAATTTAATCTGAATATTATTCTTTAATCTATGTTGTAATTAAGTTTTTTATTTCTTTCAGAACGAAATAATTATAAGCAATTTAATCAACATTATGTTGCAATGAAAAAACTTTAAAATGGAATTATTTTTCAAGCTATTCAATCCTATTAAATTATCATCACAAATATGAACGAAAAAAGAAAGGAATAAATTTCGTAAATATATTTGAGGAAAAATAAAAGATAAAAAAAAAGAAAACTATGAAAATTAAAAGAAACGACTAAAAAAACTTTTCTTTTTTTCATCTTGCTTGATGGCCTTGAGGAAAATACAATCAATATCTTTAAAAACTTGCTCACTCGTTTTGGCAGCATTGACATAATTATGAATACCCTGAATAGCATAATAATCAACGAGTGGCTGTGTTTGTGTATGATAAGTAACCAAACGTTTCTTCAATGCCTCAGCATTGTCATCAGACCGTTTGATCAATGGTTCACCAGTTATATCATCTTTCATTGGAACCTTTGGTGGTGCAAATTCTTCATGATATGATCTACCACTTGGCTGATGAATCATACGTCCAGTTATTCTTCGTACCAATAAATTATCATCAATTCCAAATTCAATAACAGCATCAAGTTTTGTTTTTCTTTTACTCAACATTTGATCAAGTTTTTCAGCTTGTGGTACACTACGTGGAAATCCATCAAGTAAAAATCCACGTTTACATTCTGGTTTATCTAAATTACTATCAATCATATCAACAACAAGATCATCACTGACTAATTTGCCTTCGTCCATTATTTTTTTTAATTCAGCACCAATTTTTGAACCAGCTTGTATTTCAGCACGTAACATGTCACCAGTTGATAAATGACAAACACAATAACGTTCTTTAAACAGTGGTGCCTGAAAAGGAAAATCAATGATGATAA
The DNA here is from genome assembly GCA_030523065.1 of Aphidius colemani. Lineage (NCBI taxonomy): Eukaryota > Metazoa > Arthropoda > Insecta > Hymenoptera > Braconidae > Aphidius > Aphidius colemani. The sequence goes on from JAPYYR010000343.1 coordinate 30,438, forward strand.
AATTTAGTCAACAAAAAAATTATAATTAATTAACAATTAATTATAAAACAATGATGATAAAAAGAGAAAATAAAACAATAACTTTTATAATAATGAGAAGATAGTATTGTGGGCCAAGGATAACATTTATCAAGGTCATATAATATCATTTTTGCTCAATAGATCAAAGGTTGACAATGCATTATTTTTTTTTTTTTTATTATAAAATACCTGTGTTCCTTTTCCACTACCAGGTGGTCCTAATAATACAGCATTTATGCCTCTTGATGGCTTATCAAGTTTTTCACTTGTTACTGGTGATGATGCTGGGGCCATTGTTAATTAATTTAATTTGTTTAACAATTAACAAAATAAAGTATACAACCGGTTGGAATGTTCGACTCTCACGCCAAAACTTTGAGCACTGCTGTATGTTAGATAATAATAAAAAAAAAAATCTTTTCTAGTGTCGCTTTTGTTGTGAATCCACCAAGATGACACACACAAAGACAATATTTTGATCATTGATATGACAGCCTATTATTGATAAAGAAAATTATTTGACAATGAAAATTATCATGAATTATTATACTGAATTTATAATGATAATTAATTGTGAAGAAGTATTTTTTTTTAAATTTATTTTATGAGTTAATAATATTGGCTGTTGATAATATATTAACAGTCGAATAAACGCCATTTTTTTCTCCACCAATTTAGCGGGAAAAAAAAAATATTTAAAAAAGTTGTATTTTATTTATTTGTAAAACAAATAGATTAAAAATGTCATTTTTTAATTATAAAAATTAACATTGTTTATAAATATTTAAATAAATAATTAAAATATATTTTTTTATTTTTATTTTTCTAGTTAATTTTGTTTTTCAACTAATTATTGGATTAAAGGAAAACAAAATAGTAAAAAAAAGAAAAAAAAAAAAAGACACGTAATTCTTAATGGTTGACCAGCATAGGCCATAGAGCATGGACCATTATTATCTTTAAAAATCCAATGTTAACAATTGAATACAAGCAAGCCTTTATTTATTTCTCAGTGTGTCTAAGTTGGAGCAGTAACAGCGTGTCTACCCCCTAGGCTTAGCGTATTATCCCAACATCAAAAGTAAAATAATACAGGCGACAGAAAGAGAAGGTAATGTCTGCGACACAACAAACACCAGTAGAGTAAAAAAGATAAAAAATAAACATTTTTATTTAACATTACGCAAAGCGCATGCGCCAATAAACCGGTCACATCTGTTGGGCTATGCTCAGTGCGATTCATTCCGTGGAAGGAAGAGGATTGCCCTTTCATTTTTTTATCCTTAAAAAATTCATAATAAAAAAAACTGACAAAATTACTCCAAAATTTGTTCTATACTTTAGCTTAGTTAATTGGCTATCAAATATATATATTTTTAATTATTTTAAAACATTATGTCGACAGTTCAAAGTGCATCAAAGTGAATCAATCTTCAACTGTTTTAGCTTATAATTTTTTCGTGTTTTTTTTTTTTTTTTCTTTGCTTGTGATTTGCTTAATTTATTTTAAATTAAAATTTCATTTCAACTTTGTAGCAAGTGTTAAATGTTTATTACAATAAAAGTGGTTTAATTGAAGAAAAAAAAAAGTTATAAAAAAGTGGATTAAATTACTGGATATATAAAGTAGAAAAAATAGCATAAAAAATAATTACGTCATAATGTATTATTACTCAAATTTGTGGGTACTTTTTGGGCTTTATTTTTGTTCAGTTATTATTTCTGCTGATGGAAAACTAAATTGTGATGCAGTTAAGAGTTACTTTGTGGAACAAGGCTTTCCAGCAAGTGACATACCCAAGGACCCCATATCATGTAAGTTTAAATATTAATTATTTTTTTACAATATTAACATCAAATATATTCTTTCAAAAGAATAAGTGCCATTTTTTTTACTCCGAGTGTCATTATGGTGTTGATAATTTAAGGGGTGTTTCTATTGACACGAGAAAACAAGTTAAGCCAAAAAAATAAGGAATAATAGCGAAAAATTAGAGTAGGGGTAAATAACAATATACAAAAGAAAATGTCGGACAAAATTTAAAAAATAAATGAGCCGGTTATTTCTCTCAACGGGATGCAACAGGAACATTGTTGTCATGTCTTTGTTATCATTTGCATATGTCAGTGCATTTACATTACAAATGTTTTTTTCTATATATAAAATTATATGAATACAATTACATGTAATGTATTCAACCATAATTATACATTTTAAAAATAAATATTCAACAAACAGTAGTTGCAAAATGAAAAATAAGCTAATATAATATTCAACTTTTATTATTTTTATAATTAAAAAATATTTATAAAGCTGAATTTTTGCTTTTGCATGTATCATGATAAATTTATAGGGTTTCGTTATATCGATTCGATAATAGAGACAGAAAATATACAAATTGTGAAACTGATATCCATAGGTTATCCCAGCAAAAGGGTTGTAATCCTCCTATTTACTCCAAAAAAAAAAAAAAAAAAAAAAAAACTATTCTGTTGTATTTAAAAAACATCAATTAATTAGATTTTATTTATTTACCAAATTAATTCAATTAAATTACTATAATTGACTTGTTTAATCTCCTTAATTTCTAATTGATAATATTGATAAAATTATTAACGAAAAAAAGAATCAAAAGAAAAACTGTGATTGAAGAAACGATGATAAAGCAAGAAAGAATTTGCGATAAAAAAATTTAAAAATAAAAAAAAGAGCATGTAGTTGAATGCATGTATAAACGATATATACACAGCCAATCGGTCTCTCTTTGGTTTGCACGCGTCCATCTGAAAGGGTTTCGCCAATGTATATATAAAAGGGACCGCAACGAGAGAGCGTAAAAAGAGCACTCTCTTGATTCTCCCTATAATCATTATCGTATGTACATGCAGTAATCCATGTCTGGCAAACGGTACCTATATTTTTCTCTCTTTCTGTCTTTCCCTTCACTCATTCACTGTACTCATTCTTATTTTTTTTTTTACATTTTTAAATTGTTTTTTGCTCTATTTTTCTCTCTTTCTTCTTACTCATTCACTAACTCTTTCTCACTCTGGTTATAAATCTCCTGACAAGGGTGTGTGAGACCTTTCCTCTCTTGAGGGTTAAAAAATATATATATATTTATTTTTTTTCTTTATCATTATCAAAACTTGGCCCTACGTACTTTTTATCCACCTTTTTTTCTCTTCTTGATTTATTCATTTATATATACTTTTTTTCTTATCTAATTTTTTCATTTTTCATTCATCTCTTGTATGTATTTTTGTTATTATTTTTTTTTTGGAGCATTTTTATGATACGACAAATAAATTATAAAACAACATTTTGAATATAATGTGTAGAATGAAACCATAAATATAAATCAGCCGAGCGAATAGCTGCTGTAGATTTATTCGATGACTTTTGCTTGTCTTCTAATTTGTGGTATATATTTTTTTTATTTCGTTTTTATCATACTGCAAGTATCGTTTATTACACCCTTAAAATCAAAATTAAAAAAAAAAAATTATTTATTTAATAAATTGTCGAATGAATGATAAAAAAATAGCCATTGGATTTGACTAGTTTATTAAAGTTGTCTTATGACATTCGACAGTAATAAAAATAAATAAAAATAATTTGCTAATAATTTTTAAATTAAAAGAATTGATATTTAAAAAATTTATTGCTTATTTTTTTTCGTGGAATTTGAATATTTGCAGTATGAGAAATTTTCCAGTTGGATAATAATATAAACCGTTCGACAAGTGATGCTAATTGATACATTAGAGTGTAAGGTATTTACCGGTTGAGATTAAAGTTTAACCTTATGGGAAATATTTTTTTTAAAATTACACAAAAGAAACTACTAGAGTTGTATAATAAAAAAAAGTAAAAAGTAAATTTATCATTTAATGAATGCTTGTTGTTTTTAAGATTATGCTTGATATTTATTTATGCTTGTATTATTAACATTAAATCACATGTGTGGTCGTGCACATTTGCAAGATAACTATGCCAGTGTAAATATACAGTTAAATGTCTATTTGTCACGTACTATAAATTACATTAAATTATTATTATTATTCATTTCGATTTGTTCAATAAATTCATGTACACCAAACAATTTTATTTTGATTTTTTCCTCACAATTTTTATTCATCCAAACGTGCTAAATTCATTGATTCATTTGTTGCTCCAATTTGAATGTCATCGTTATTTTTTTTTCCAACGAATCAATTATTCTTATTTAATTGAATTTATTTAATTTTTTAAAAACAACAAACATATAACAAATAAATATATATTTGATAAACCGAAAATAAATAGAAAATTTTATTTTTAGTAGAGCAAGAGAAAGACTAGGATGAAAAAAAAATACATTCTGATTTTGACAATGCTATTATTCACGATTTGATCCGGCTAATCCGCTTTTTTTTTGGTTTATTCTTTTATATACAATTTTTTTTTTTATTTTATTTTACAAAAGGAGAATTCGGGTGGGCTGATTTTTTTTTATTTTTTGGTCCTGGTATTTCTCTGGATCTTCTTCTTGTTCATCTTTGGCTCGATGACCGCCATCGACGAAAGAATGAAAAAAGAGCAAAATTATTATGTGTATACTGAGTGAAAAAAAAAAAAAAAAAGAGAGTTTGTGTGATTAACGACGTGGAAGCCCTTATAAATATATATATTTCGCGTGACCATTTGAATTTTTGTGATTAGTTGTATTAGTTTCGTGGATTACAATAGAAAATTCAAGGGATCATTAGTGATATTCAAACTATGAATTTCATGCTCTCCTAGATTATGTCTTTCAAAAGAATAAAAATAAGCCAGTAATAATCCGTTGTAATGTGGAAAATCATTCACAAGTGTTTATAAAAAAAAAGGAAGAATAAAAATACCAGACTTATTTTAAAAATAATTTTCGCCGAGTAATGAAAACAACAAAGAGAAAATATTATCACTAAAATTTAACATTATTTATAGTATAGCAAATGATGATACAAATTTTTAAATAAAAAATAAATCGAACAAGGTGAACGAGTTACATTTCAACCCCATTTTCATTATAATTATTTCTCTGAAAATTTCTGCTAATTTTTCTGTAAATTCTCTCGTTAATAACAACGAGTTTTAGAAGACAAAAAACAACAAATTATTTTTCGTATCCATAAAATCGTTAGACTATTCTCGACATTTAAAACGATTTAAATTTATTCTTTTTATATTTCTATAATAATAGTGTCTGCAATCACATTTGGTGTGATAAATAAATAAAAGAAAAAAAAGTAAAATTTATTATTTTATTTGGCGTATTTATTTAAGTATTCATCAAAAAGATAGCCACGATGTCTTGGGGTTCAAAAGTATCTTGTTGATTGATGAGGGAAAAAAATTATTTTTAGTCTATATTTCAAACACTTGGGAGGGGTACATTTTTTTTTTTTTTTTTTTTTTTTTTTTTTTTTTTTTTTTTTTTTTTTTTTTTTTTCTTTATATTTATTCTGTTTTTTTTAAATTATACCCAAGTATTTTTTTTTTGTTTAATTTATTTTTGTTTAATACAATGATATAGCTAAATTATAAAAAAATATAAATCAAGGATAGAGAATGTTGTTGGAATTTTGTTAAAAACAAAATAAGTGTGTAAATTTTTCTATATATTATTTGTTTGCATATTATTTTCTGGTCTTATAAACAACGATAATAAATAAACGTTTGCATATTGTCTGTGGAAAACTACTTGCTTCTGGTTTTATAGACAACTCAAACAATATGTGGAGAAAAAATAATACAGTGCTATTTCACGACTGCCTGCATTCAAGTATTTCTACATTTTTTATGTCTCGATCGTTTTTTTTCAGTCTATTTTATCCCAACAATTCTATTTATAAAAAAAAAATAAAAGCACTCTATGTTTATTTATTTAATCTATTTAATACAAACACAACATTTGTTTAAATTTTAAAAAAATATTACGTATTATTATAATTAGAAAATAAAATTCAAGTCAATTTAAATGTAATACAAATTGTCTTTTAACTTTGGAGCTTTTTACTTGAGACACTCTTTGCAAGCTTTTATTAAATATTCATAGCCGTTTGACAAGTATTGACTCGATGAAAAAAATATATTCAAAAATTAAATTGAACAGGCAGGTAAATAAAAAATTTAAAAAATAGAAAAATAAAAATCTTTTTGTATGTTTAATTTCAAGGTTTAAAAAAATATAATACGTAATATTCTAGAGTCAATAATAGAGACCACCTGAGAACAGGATTACTACCTTTTGAAACCAGAACAAATTTAATAGTTTTAAATTTTCTTTTAATTTTTTTTTATCTTTATATTTTACGTTATTAAAAAAAAAGGCATTTTTTGAAGATTTATTTGAAGTCTTAGATGTATTTTAGAGAAAAGTTTTAAAATATTTTTCGTTTATTGAATTTATTTTGAATAATTGATGAACAAGTGTTGCTATTTATTTATTTATATTCATTTTTGACTTCTTTTATATTTGAAAATTAAAAACTTTCACCCAGTTTGATTTTTTTTTTTTTTTGTTTTTCATTTATTGCATTGTTGTCCTTAACTGTCCTTGGATTTGACAATTGTTGATGGAAAATAGTAAAAAGAAAATTTACTCGAACTATATTTTCACTTGTTCGGGTTGATGAACCGTTGAGTTTGCATTATTTTTCATTTGTCGGCTCCCCAGGGTCTCTGAGGAACCACGGTGGGCTCTTTGACAGGGAAGTATTAAGACTTATTACGATGCTGAAGCAGTCGACTGGTTTTCACAACATGTAGTTCTTTATTTTATTTTTTTATTATTTTTTATTTTCACCACAGTACTCGTGAGAAACCAACAAACTCAATTCTACCCTGAACTTGCTGAAAATATTTTTTTGCCCACTGAATATATACATTGTTTCGAAACCTTTTTTTTGAACTTTTTGAAATCTTTTTTTTTTTCAATTTTTGAAATATCTTTTAAACTTTTTCAAACTCTCTTTTTATGTATATCTCGTTTTTTTTTTTTTATTATAATTTAATATTTTATTTCAATTTAAGAACATGAAAAAAAATTAAATTGAGTGAAAGAAAAAAAAGGATTTTGACATTCTAAATTCGCGTGAGACTGAATTTTTTTTTTTTTTTTTTTTTGCAAACTGAATTATATGGGGCTTCGGAATTTCCGGTTCAGAAAATTTAAACCTTATATATATATATTTTTTTTTCAACAACCTACCAATTTTTCTAGACACAATTTTTATTTATTCACAAATTTTTTTTTCTATCCTTTTTTTTATTTTGCATTCGGGAATGACACTGTTATGTCCAGAATGTCAATGTAATGAAAAAAATAAATAAATATATTTCGACCAGTATGTGAATCATGCACTAAAAAAAAAAAAAAAAAAATTAAATACCTTTGGGACAATGGAGAATGCACAAAGTTCTTGAGAAGCATCCGGTTTCCGATGTACTCAGATTCATGCATTCCTTATGATGAAGAGGCTCATATTTGATTTAAAAAAAAATCATAAAGGTAAAAACTTTTGTGTGGGTTTAAAAATAAAATAAAATAACAAAGTAAAAAATATAAAAATTGTTATATATTTCGTATGGAATTTCCTCTGATATCACCATGAAAATACACGACTCAAATAACACACGTGAAAAAAAATGTATGCTTTTTAAAAAAAATCTCTCGAGTCAAGAAAATGACAGACAGGAAACCTCATGCCAGGAAGTTCGCCTGGTTTGTTTATACAAACTTTATTAACAAAAACAATTTTTTTTTCATCCAAACTTTTGATAAATACACAAGCCAAATAAACCATACCAAAAAAAATCACCTTAAAAATTACTTTTTCTGTTAGACAAATAAATGAAAAAATAAAAATTCAATTTGAAAATATAAAAAATAAATTTTAAAAATTAAATTAACCTCAGAAAAATTCTGGACCATAAAAAAAAAAAAAAAACATAAAAGAACGATTAAAGTAATCCTTTCTCGTTTCATTTTATTGTCAAAGTAAAAAAGCAGGAAAAAAATGCTCGTTAGTTGCAGTTAAGGGTTGGTTAAATTTATGAAAAAAAGAAGCAAAAAATAATAAATATAATGTTGAATAAGTCGTCTCTGAGTTTGAAAGATCGACAATTTTTTTTTTCTTTTGAATTTTTTCATCTCCTTATTATATACTTTACCCGCATTCTCAGTGTTTTAAAACTTCTTCTCATTAAAAAGCCATTGACATCGTTCCGGTAATTTCAGTCTCATTGTATATAAAATTTTTCTTATTTAAAAAAAACTGATTGTTTTATTTATTATAATTTAAAATAAATAAATAATATTATTTGCATTTAATTATTTTTAAGTTTGTCGTGATTATAAAAGGGTTAATAAAATATTTACTGAATAGACGTGGTAATAATTTAGTGAGAGACTGTAGCTCTGGATGATCTTGAATTTGATGGGTGTCAGACACACATGTCAACCAATCTAATTTGTCTATGTACTTGCATAACAATAGGGTTAAAAGGGGAAATTATTACCACCCCCCTTTTTCTCTTTTTATTTTGCCACCATCATCATCGTCATTTAACCCCTTGTGTACAACAACTTGCACGTCAATCACCCTCAATCTCTCCGTCTGCCACGATGAGTATATTCGATCTCATTTTAGTCCAGAAGGCAAACATACCCACTTCATTAAACTCTCAATAAAAAATCAGAACAAAAATATATATTTATATTAAGTTGTACAATGACTACTTGAGCTAAATTACATTGTTTGATTTTTTTTTTTTTTCTTTTTTTCTTTCCATTTAATAAATGACCAGGAGATCATTTGAATCATGAAAATTTTAATTCATTCAATTGTCAATTTTTGATACACTTTTTTATTAAATTCTATTTTTTTTTTCAACACAAAATTAATTTTAAATTGGTAAAAATTGCGATATGACTTTAACAAACATTTGAAACATAAAATTCGTTTGATTTTTAAAAATTACAATATTTTAATTTTAGTTATCATTTTTTGTGTTGCAATTTTAAAAAATACATATTTATCAACAATAATATAGTCATTTTACTATTATATGTATGTCAAATTAAAATTCTTGAATGATTTTCATCATTTTTTATTTAAATGTGTATAAATTGTCAAGACAAAATGACACATGTTGGACAAGTTACTTTTCTTCTTCGACATTAAATCACATTTAATGTTGCAATATTTACTTGATTTATTTTTATATTAACTTGAAATAATACTGTGAATTGTTCTTTGAATTGTTAAAGAAAATAAAAAAAAAAAACCAGTCTTGAACCAGATGATGATGATGATGATGATATAGTTACGACTCTATTTACTCTGTTGCGTAAAATTAAAACATTTATTTATACTCTGAAGAATTTTTTTTATATGAATTTTTTATTTAATTTTATTTAAACAGAACAAAGAATTTTTTAAATAGCTTTTTTTTCCTTTCGATAATTTGGGCATGTTAAGGATCATATAACTAAATGTATTTGGTTGATATTTAAAATATTTTCTAAAACGCGTTTAAACTTGCTTTATAACATATACCTGTGGATTTTTACTTTTAATAAATGTATAGACACATTCCCAAAGTCTCAACTCGAACTTGGTAATTATGAGATATTAACCAGTAATTTATAGCCACCTTGTTGTCCTTCATCTCAACAAACTGGCTGAACTTCTCATCATTACCTTTTTTATTTTCATCTTCAATTTTTTAATTCCCCATTTTTTTTATTTCTTATTTATATTCTCAAATATTTATCACATTTTTATTTCATACATCAAACAAAAAATAGTGTCAAATAAATTATTACAATTTAATCAATTTTAATAAAATAAATTCGTTATCATTTTTGTGTGAAATAATTTTTATTGATATAAATTTATTTCAATTTTTGTTTTTTGATATTCATGTTGAGATAATCATGTGGGTTTAAAGCAATGTTTCTTATCGTATAAAATATATATTATTATATATTTTTTTCCGAGCTTCTTGATTCAGTTGCCACTGTGATAAACAAACTGCTAATCTTTTTAAGATATATATAAAAATAAATGACGACATCCAGATATATTTATGACAGTCAGTATTTTGCTCCAATTTTTTTCTCTTCCACTCAAGTTATATTGTTGTTGTTGTTGTTGTTTTATTATATTTTTTTTAAAACGTGATGATTCAAGCCGACAAAGATATTTTTATTACACTTTTGGTATCTTTGTTCTTGTTTTGTATCACGAGTGGGTTCATCAGATTTACACTTGTGCAAAAAGAAAAAATTACCAGTGGGTGCATGAAGGATAGATGTATTTTTTATTTTATGTTAGATCACACTTGGCTTAGTTTTATGTGTGTATAGATGATACACACACAGGAAGCAAAGTTCTTTTTGCTAAAGTGAGTTCAAAGAGTTACAATAATGGCTGTAATAAATTTGATAAAACTCAACTGATACTGTCAAAAGTACTAGTTCCATCACTGTTTGTTCTCTCAAGTTTCATTTAATTTTTTTATATTTACATTGTAAAAAAAAAGAAGCATACACTTGTAACAAAGAAGTCTTATACAATTTTATTTATATTTTTAATACTTTTGAATTTATTTGAAATAATAAAAGCAATATTAGTTTGGCAGTTGTAATTTCATAAATCCATGATAATATTCTATTAGATTTTTATTTATTTCAACAGTTTTCTTTATTGTTAATTATTTTTGACACAAAATTAAAAGTATATTAGTTATTTTGAAAAAACAGTGGGATTAAATTTGAAAAGGCTAGAAAGTTTTTACATATAAATTGTTTGGTCTTGTTATGACTGGTCGAGATACATAGAGCCATGAGACGAATTGTAATTTGTCAACAGTATACAAGCTAATTAAAGCTCATCAAATTACTAGGGGGTATTATTGAAGCTTCACTTGACACCCATGATAATGCTGTTCATACATTACATATATATTACATGCGTACATCCTCAACTAACATCCAAAAATCATCCAAAATTTATTTATAAAATAAAATTTTAAAAAACACTAATTATCAAAGTAAATACAAATTTGAATAATTAAATTAACGACAATGTAAATTTTTTTATAAACATAAAAATTCAATTAGCATTTGCATTTTTAATTCATTAAAAAAAAAAAAATGTAAAATATAAATTTTGAAATGAAAAAAAAAATCAACTAAAAATATATTTATCGAGTTTTTTTTATTATTTTTTTTCAAGTTGTTAATTATGCAATGGCAAACACCTCAGAACAATTGAATTTTTTTCGTTTTAATTTTTCATACTTATTGTGAAAAAAATAAAAGAATTTTATTTTTCCTCGGAGGTTTTTAATTAAAAATGGGCAAATAATTATAGCATTTTTAAAAATTAATTTATATTGTTAATAAATGAAAGTAAAATTATTATTTTTATATTTTTTTAATGTAATAATTGCTTGAGAGCGATGAAAGTTATACGACATAGCAGAGATATTGGAAAAGTTGTAATGCACTTGAGAAATGACGATAAACTTGAGTTATAAGGGATTGTATGAAGCTTTTCTTGAAGTACTTGTGAAATTGGGTTGTTGAACGAAAATCAATAGGAGATTGTAGACAATTTGGCATTGTCGTTACGAGACTCAGCAGCATCGTTATGCAAAAAAAATAATAAAAACATATCAAATTCATTCAAGCTAAAAGAATAAATTCAATTTAGCTTCAATTTTTCCCTTAAATTTAAATTGACATCAGCTTGATATTCATATAACTCTCAAAGTTGCACAGTAAAAAATTAACATTTTCATTTTTAAAAAACAATATATTCCTGCAATTTAATTTTTTTCATTTATAAAATAATACCTCATGGCAAATTTATTTATTTATTTATTTAATTAAAACGTGTTTTGAAACTGTTGAAAAAAAGTCATACATAACTGCCCTTTAAAAATGTGTGAAAACTTTTTCGCAATTTAAAAAAAAAAAAATATAATTTACATTTATTTTATGAATTTTAATTAATTAATTTATAAATCTTGTTGAGGTTGTTTGGAAAAAAAATAAAATCTTTGAAAATGTATTTATGTCAATATAAAAATCGACAAGTTTTCAAACTTTATTTTCCATCGAGAATATTTTTATCGATCAAGTGAGGTATACACACGGGAGTTGTATTGCGATTATCCCCAAGAGATACGTGAATATTTGGATGAATAGTCTTGAAAATAAATAAGCCATATAAAAAAAAATATTCCTGAGAAAAAAAATGTATATTCAGTTTAGTTTTTATATATAATTATATACAGACGAGGGAGAAATACATGGCACTTTCGCAATCTTGATTCTCGAAGGTATTTTCGAAGGCATCACCATCAAAATGACTCATCCTTCAATAATTCATTCATCAAGTATTAATAATTTTTTAATCCAACTCTAATTATCATTATATACACTTGTGATATTTAACTTGTTAAATTCTTATCGCAAAAAAAAAAACACATTTACAAAAAAAAAAAAAAGAAAGTTACTTTATAGCAATTTATTTGCATTTTACAAAGTAGAAACTTGAAATATTTTGTAATTTAAAAAATAAAAAACAAATTAGTCGTTGAACATTGACCGCATAACTTGAAAAATATTTTTCATTCAAAAAAATAATTTATACTTAAAAATAATTAACAATATTTTTTTTCTTTCAATCCGTTACTTTTTTTTTATTATTTTTATTACTTTTTAACCCTTTCATTTATTCAATTTTCATTTAGTACGTAGAAAAAATAAAAAAAATAAATATTTCTTTGTTTAAAAAAAAAAAATGCAAAAAATTTGAAAAGGCTCATTAAAAATCTTTTGATCGTGCCGACATGTTCTATGAAGTATGTAGTTGAGCACTAATGACAACATGCACCGTTATAAATGTATCGCAGTTTTTCAAAAATTAAAAAATTTATATAAAAAAAAAAATAAAAATATGTAATTTATAAATCATGAGAAATACTTTCTATAATTTTTTTATTTTTTTTTTCAAGTTGGCCCTTGAATAATAAATCACATAGTTGAGAAATAATATTTGCGTTTGAATGGACGATTTGAAATCTAATATTTTTTTTTTCATACAAAAAGATGTTTGTATAGGTATGCGAGTGTGTTAAGGATCCAGACGACAGAGTGAGAAACCTGGCGCAAAATGAGAAAGATGAATAGAATTTTTTTTATTTATTTATTTAATTTTTTTTGCTCTCTTTAACTCCCGACGCGGCATACCTTTGGTCCAGCATGTCTCGCAACTTGCGTTCGGCCTCTCAGTTTAACCTGCAGTCCAACACACTATTATGTCTGACCCAAGGTGCTCCCACATTTAACTATGTATATACATACAAAACACCTTTGTATTATATTCACCTTCTTTTTTATTTTATTATTTTATTTTTCAATATAAAATTTTTAATTTACCATTAAATTCCAAGTAAAATGCAATTTTTAAATTAATTTTTCCCTTTGTTTTTTGGTTAAATTAAATATATCAATTTTTTAAGTCAATTTTATTTATTTATTAGAAAATTTATCACTATAATAGGCACTTTTTTTGCCTATTAATAATAAAATTGTTTTTTAAAATAAAATTTATAATTAACTAGCAAATTTCAAATGAAAATTTACTTAAATTTTTTGAGTTTACTAAATTTAGCTATTTGGTTTTACTGGATTAATTTTATAAATTTTTTTTCATGTTAAATATATAAATTATTTAAATAAACTCAATTTGCAAATTTAATTTATGACCAAGTTAATAGTTTCACTTGTTTGCTTCTTCATCAGTTGAATAATAATTTTATATCAACTGATTTTTTATTTTATCCTTAATCGCTTTGTGTTAGTCACGATGGATTAGGTTTCGACATTCAACCGTTGGCTCTGTGGTAATATTTAGTATTCAAAAACACGTATTACAACTTATGATGTCTTTATCAAATATCTCTATTTGTCACCGTCAATTATTATTGATATTTCAAATATTCAAAATCAAAAATAAAATAAAAACAGCATATATCCAAATTCAACTCACCAATGATAATATAATATCACCAAAAAAAAAAACTCCAAAAAACATAAAAATGATGCAATTTATTTTTTAAAACAACAATTGAATTAAATATATTTAAACAAGTGATTTTAATCTACTAATTCTATAGGCTCGTTAGCATATATAATCCGATGGGAACGCCGGATGTATCTTGCATTTTGTGTGATACAGATCTTTTTTTTTCTTCATTTTTTATAAATAAAGTTCAAAAGTCAACTTAATTTTAATTTATCAAAAAATAAAATAAATAATAATTAATTTAAATAAATGAAAAAAAACAAAATGACTTTTTTTTTTCTTTTTTTTTTTGGAGTACTTTTAAAAATACTTTGAGTTTATATTTTATTTTTTTATTTCAAAAGAGCATACACATCGTTTCTCTCATCTGCAAAGATGTAGGTGTATTTGCTGTTTATATATATATAAAAGAGGCGCTTTAAGATAGAAAGAGAAAAACAAAAAATGCATCCAATGCATGGGAGTGGAATGTGGCCAATGCATAAACTATAGCACTTTGAGAATTCCAGAGAGGCCCTTTGGGTTACTCTTTATACCTCCTCATTCTCCTCCTCATCAATCGTCTACATTTTGCAAATTTACCATTTACAGTATGTATATGTTCAAATATGAACAATATATTGATTGCGTCTTGTGTGTGTATATTTACTAGTTAATATTTTGAGTATGTATACTGACATTTAAGTGCAAATTTCGATTGTACATAGGTACTCTTGTATCCTCTTGGTTACAATATCATCACTGATCAATATCAGGTAAAATATCTGTCTGGATAAATTTTTTTTTTTTTTTTTGCAAAGAGGGATATTATTTTAAATAATTAAAGTTCGTTTTTAATGATTTTAATCGATAAATCTCGATTATTTTCATGATATGTTGATGATTTTTACTGTGAAATTTATACCTTTTAATATGATGGAAAAATTTTAATTATAATTGAGTAATAAAGCTTTTTTTTTATTGAACAAAGAGCTTGAGTTACGAGTCAATATAATTTTCTGACTTATGGAAATTTGAGTCATATAAAGTTGACAAATTTTTATTGTCAACTTGAAGAAAACTGCAACAATAAATTGACAATGAAATTTAGCAAGAAAATCAACTCTAAAAATTGACAATTTTTTTATTTTATTTGCTAATTTATTGTTGTTATTTTTCAAGTAAAATTATCAAAATTAATTACACAAATAGATCAACTTTTTTATTGACTCATTGAATAAAAAAATCTTACAGAAAAATATTATTATTATTAATGTTGACATATAAAATTTAAGTTTAAATTTTTTTTTTTAAATTAAATTTATCTACTTTTTTAATATTTTTTAAATCCTCGAGAGAAAATAAAATAAAAAAAAAGTTAATGACTTTATTTTAGTATGTAAGAATTATAAAATTATTCAAGATTAAAAGAAATATTTTTTTTTCATTTATTATTCATTAATAATGTTGAAAAATTGTGGTTTAATTAAGAGACTGTAAAAATAAATGAAAAAAAAAAAAGTTATGATGAATTATATGTGAAACGGATTTTGGTTCATCCGGTGTGAAGAGCATAGCACGTGTCAGACAACAAGTAAGAGTGTTGCTTATGATGTTTTTATTTATTCAATTTTTTTTTTTTTTTATTTAATAAAACATCGTCAGTATGACGAGGAGGACCAACGTCCGGAGGCAAATATTGGGGTGTAATCACGTGGGTTGAAATTTAACAAAACCATTCACAACGAAAAATGTAAAATAAAAAATAATTTCTTGTGCAGAGTGTCACATAAAGAATATTTATGAAGTTACCAAATAGTCGAGATATATTTATATACATTTTTTTGTCCATTTATACTTCAACCCACGTACTTAAATTTAAATGCATTCCATTTGAAACAAAATAACAAAAATAATAATAATTTTACCATACAAAAACGAATATTTCCTTTTTGTTTGATTTTTTAAATTATTATTATTATTCGATATTAATAAACATTAACGATTTAACATTTTTCAACATGTTTAAATTGTTATTTAAAATTTAAATTGAATCATATTTGCTTGTCTAAATTTTACAAATTGAATTGCATTTTTTAAATTACTTCAAAATTGAATATTAATTTTTTTTGTTTATGGTTTTTTCGAATGATTATTTAATAAATATACTAAATTTGGTATTAATTGATTAATTTTAACAATATTATAAAGTTTTTATTCTGTAAAATGAAAATTAATATTATAAACTTTGAAATTTTTCTGATAAAATAGATGAAATATTTAGTACTGGATAATTTTATAAATTATATTATTAAATATCAAGCACTTTGAGCGAAATTTACATGTTCCCAGTTTTGGATTATAACACAATAATAATACCTTTGACACATACAGACCTTCAACACAATTTAGCTGATGGCTCGTTATTGGTAAAACCACATGGTAGCAATAGCAGTGTCAGTTCATCCGTGCAATATGACCCTTTTAAGCTTTTTCATTTTATTTTCAACAAAAAAAAGCATCATTTTTTATTTTTTTTCTACTTGATGGCTATATTGTTTTGACTTATCGCCATCAGACCGTGGCCCTTTTGTATTAAATCATTTCATTTCATGATCAATCGATAATGTTAAAAGCTTATTTTTATAAATTTTTATTGGATAAATTATAAAATAGTTGATAAAAAATTTACTTCAAGTATTTTTTAATATTACTTGAACGATGCTAAATTATTATTTCATTTTTTTATATTCATTTTTTTAGACTGTACTGAGTGCTTGAGAATTTCATTATCATATTTCTCCAAGGTTTTAAGATCTCTGAAAATTATAAAGATTGTGTGGTAGATAATGAAACAAAATGCTTAAAATAATATTAAAATAAAAAATATAAAAAGTTACTTCAAGCTCAGTAAAATTGATATTACAAAAAATTTTAATTCTCTCAGCAATATAATAATTAATTTATAAACTTTTATGTTTTTAGCTTTTAAAAAATAATAAAGATTAAATTTATTATATTTTCTATGTTTTATCTATGCAACCATTAACCATAAACTTTTATATTGAAAAAAATGATTGAAACCAATGAAAAAATAGTCAGGTCATTGATGTAAAATGCGCTTTTTTTATTTTTTATTCTCCAGATGCTTTATCATGACTCCATTGAGATTTAGAAATTAAAAAAAAGAACAATAAAAAAAGTCTTTTACCCTTGAGATAATGACGAAAGACTCAAAGATATTAAAATAAAAAAAAATAAAAAATTTCAATGTATGTAGGTCGTTGCCGCAATTTCAATAATTACTGTGAGCCAAACAATATAAATTTTTTTATTTTCCAAATGTTCTTTTTGTATTCCATGTATTATTTTTGAGGTAAAAAAATAGAGCAATATTTTATTGGAGCAGCTTAGACACAAGTGGTCGCTGTCAAAGCCTTAAAAATCACAAGAATAAGACTAACATGATTAAAAAAATATATAAAAACAAGTGGTTACCAAGTGCTCACAATTCTATGTCACTTGACCCTGTTTAACTCCAAAGTGATTTACTTATTTTCCTTCATTTATCTTGTTGATTTTTATATGTATTTATGGCTCATCTACAGCTGTGAGAAGCTTGATGAAATAAATAAATATAAATAAATTGACATTATAGGCTGAATGAAGATTGACAAATAATAAAAAATATTATGGTAAAAAAAAAAAAAAAAAAAGAATAAATAAAGACGCTAAAGTGAGGAAAGCAATGATGATAGAAGTTGGGATGAGTGGTGACTCAAAATGGGTATCCACTCAGCCACAACAAATGGACAGGACATGACCGGTCTCATATAAAATCTTCTCATCTTTTGCGTATACATTGATAAAGACAGGTTTGTACACGCATCAACGTGTTCCCAGGAGCTAAAAAGATATTCTTTCTTCGGTACACAATATATTTCGATTGTTTAAACTCAACGGGTCGTCAAGGCTTTTTTTTTTTTTTTCATATTTATTGGCTCCATTCTGTACTCACTGTGAATACATTAGTATTTTTTATTTACATTTTACTTTCAATTTTTGTTTAAATATGTTCCTTTTTTTTAATTTTATTATTTATTTTTCATTATTTAAACATTGTGAGCTTTTTTTATTTACTCAACTTTTTTTTATCATCTTCATTTTCTTCTTGAGATGATAAAAGCTCGAAAGCTTGCAGCTAGAATAGCTGGTTTTTGGCTTTTTTTTAATTCAACTTTTTCTCATTTCGTCTTCTTTCATAAAGTTTTTATTTTATTTATTTAATTTTTACTCATTTTTTTACTTTGTTTTTCATTCTTCGGTGGGCCTCGCATATTTGACCGCCACCAGAGTAACCAAAGACCGGTTGTGTACATGTTACTTGTATGTGTATATAAGATAAAATTAAAGAAAAAAAAATTAATCGAAAATATATAAATTTAAAAAAAAAATAAATGATTATTGTTTTAAATAGTTGATGATAAAGTCAAGTATGCAAATTTAATTATTATTATATTTTTTTTTTCAATTATAAGTTACGAATATCATAAATGTCTTGTATTTATTTAATTATTTATTTTATTTTATACAACAAAATAACTAATCGAGTAAACTTCATGGTTTTATTGCCATTAATTTAGTTTATCCAATAATAAAGTAATTAGTGTTGAAAAAAATTGATAACAGTTTTGTAGATTTCATATTTTTACTCCGAAAATTCAAACATAATTTCAAGATAACTTTGAATTAAATCAAAAAAATCATCAATAAATATCTTGAATTTATTAAAATATTCATTTTTCATTTGATTTAACAACAAAGTAATTGAAAAAAAAAAGGATAATAATTTATTAGCAACTTTTTATACATTTTTTGGCTCCAAAAAATTAAAAAAATTTTATCAACACTGTTTTGTGGTGATTTTTCGTGTATATAAATTTAAGAGATGGTTTTTGTTTGACAGTGTGAGACTTGTCTGATGATGACTATGCACCGGTCGTGGATTTTGCGGTCTGGTCTTGCTTGGTTCGCACCGGCGGGCATTCAGCCTCAAATTAAACTCCCACCTTTCTTGTTTATACCCTTGCTTTTCTCATTCGACCTGGCACTACACTTTTTTTTTTTTTTAATTTTTATTTTACCTCATTCTATCTCTCTATATTTATATATATATATAAATGCTGGTTAAATTATTTGTCCTCGTACCTGACTCTTTCTCACGCAAAAATTTCATCCACATCTCTTTTTTTTTTTTTTTTTTTTTT
>JAPYYR010000344.1:0-67976 GCA_030523065.1 Aphidius colemani
CTATTCACTTGTAATATAAAGATTTACTAAATTGAAAAATTTTGTGGCCAACAGCTGTCACAAAATGTTCGAGAATTTTTTTATTTTATTTTTTCAATTTCTCACTTATTAAAGATGTTCCTCGACCCTTGGTATGATAACCTTGTCAAAAATAAAATAAATGAATACACAAAATAAAAAAAAATAGATATAAAGTGAATGAGGAAGTCGAGAAATCTACTTGATGATTTATGATGATTGTTAGGGAGTAAACTCAATATATGTTGAAACATAAAAAATATATCTTAAAACTTTGGCAACTTTGGTTCAATATAGACGTTCAATTTACGTCCCTCGGGTGTAATGTGATTCAAGAGGTCCTATAACGCGTTTAGAATGGACACTACATTGACCTATATATATATACATAAGTAACAAACGTTTCTATTCCCTAAAGAGGCTATACGATTGGGCTCTTCTCTCATATATAGACCTAAATTGTCCCAACAAGATAGACAATCCTCAACCAATTGGTGCATTAACGTCACACAAATAAATCACGAGACAACAAATAATCATTCCAAACAACAATGACCTATTGTGTTCTAAATTTCATTCACAAATTACTGTTAAATACAACGATAATTACCAATAATTATACGATAATTTACTCACCAACAACTCAAGCATAAAAAAAAAGAATTTAAAATTCCAAAAAATTAATTAAATTTTATCATTTAAATTATTGATTTTTTTTTCGTTTAAAATTTATTTATATTAATTAAAATTTCAAGTTAAATAAAATATAAATAAATTTTAATTTCTTCCACATTTCATTAAACAATAATTTTTTAAAAATTCAACAAATAAAATTTAATTACATTGAAATTATAAATGAACATTTTTAATAAAAAAAAAAAAAAAAAATACATGTAAAAATTAATTGTGTAATTTTATCAAGCTGAATATTCAAAATTTAAGTTTATAAAATTATTTAATTTATATATGTATATTTTATGACAAATTCGTGTTATGTTAAAATACAAAATAACATAAATAAATACATAAATTTTATGTTAAAATATTGCAATGAAGTTAGTAAATAAAATTAAAAAAAAAAAAAATATGAAAAAAGTCACAAGAAATTACATAAATTAAATAAACTTATATATAAAATTTTGATGAAGACTTGTGTTTTAAATGAATACATACATAAAATGTATAACACCTTAATTGGTAAACATTAATATGGATAAACTCAAGAGTCCTAAAAGCTCTTTCTATGTATATGAAATTCTCAACATTCAACAAAATGTACATATATACATTTGACAGGATCACACAAGTGACAACCAGACTTAAATTCCATTTACCAAATCTACTTTAACAAATCTTTAACTTGACATTTATATATTTACCAAAAAATCTATACATGGTATATAAACTCAATGATCTAACATCCACTTTGTAAAGGGTATTTCTTATCCAAAATAATATAGATGCTTTTACATACAATGACAGTCAATTTATCTTTGGTCTTGATTAAGCCAAGTAACTGAGTAAATCGTGGTTGATATTTGACACTGAAGGAAAAGCTTAGCCACTTGTATATTCAACTTTGATATTCTCATTCATTCATGATAAATTCATGTTTAATTTTAATCATCATAATGACTGTTATTCTTGCCAAGTGTTGTCTTATTTCACTTGGATTTTTTACTATATGTTTTTGACAGTTTATAGAAATAGTTAAGTGAAAAAAAAAAATGATTCATTCAGCTGGAACTGAGAGAATTACAGGTAATTTTCTTTGTTTTTCGTTTATAATTATATGGAGGCACTTTTAATAGAATTTTTAATTTATTTTTGTTTTAAAACTGATTCATTTTCTTTTTGTCTCGCCTGCGGCTGGTAGTGGTGTTTTACATTTGTTATTTTACTCAATTGGCATAAAATAAATCCAACGAATATATATGTACATCTACAATTGTAATTTTTCATGTAAATATTCATGAAAATAGTTGAATTGAGTGAAGAGAATTCTTGTAATCACGCATACCAACGAATATATATGAGGAAAGAAACAATGCATTTTTAATAAGAGCTTGTTGACTTTAATTTGTAAGAGAAACAATTTTACGAATTGAATAATTTTTTTAATGAAAATTAATAAAAAAAAATTAATTAACTAGAAAAAAAAAAAAAAAAAAAAAAAAAAATAATATATTTTTTTTAATAATTTTAATTAAAAAATTTTTTTTTTTTTTTTTTTTTTTTTTTTTATTTTTTTTTTTTCTATATGTTATGTTAATTTTTTTTAGTGACCATAGTATTTTTTATGGTAAATCCAATTGAAATTTCCTGAACGACGTCTAACAACCACAATAACCTCAAACATCTACACTATGTATTCCATCTTCTAGTGTTGAAAATTTAAACGTTTATGTTTTCATCAATAGCAAATATATATTCCATGTAAATATCTCAATCTATTTCTCGAAAATTTATTTAAAATTTATGCCTGGCAAGTCAGTTTTTTTTTATGTATTGAAATTATTGTATTTTCTTCTCATTATTTTTGTTGGTTTTTAAAAAACGAAAGAAAGGTTTACTCTGGCATCAACGTAATGAGGCAGTATATATATAAAAGTAAGTTGATGATGTTTGTATTTCTGCATCATTGACAAAAAATAAATATTGCAAGTAGAAAAGAAAAGAAAATAGAAAAAAAAAAGCTTAATTACAATTGTAGTTTCAAAAAAGCACTGAAGCATGCACTTGTTTGACAAGTTGTATCTTCAATGAGCAGCCAAGAGCAAACAATGTGCGAAAAGAATAAAAAAAAAAAAATGAATAAAATAGTTTTGAAAAAATAAAAAAAACTACTATCAAAATTACGATGTACTAGATATAAACTTCGATCATTATTGAAACGAATAAAAGGTATGTCAAAAGGAAAAAATTCAAACGGTTTTATGGGAGTGATTCGTTTTGAAATTTTTTTTTTTAAGAGATGTTACATATCTCTCTGGTAACTTTTGAAGTTAAGCTATATGTTCTCAAAGAAATCATCATCCTTATTTTGTTCACAGAGAAAATAGGATCAAGCTTTTAACTCTAAAAATAGTCAAAGAAAATTCAACAAAAAGTCAGGGTCATTTCAAAAACTCGATATATCTGAATAAGAAAAGTAAGACGTTTAATTTAAAAAGTTTATTTTTTTATTTTTCCCAGGTGTTTTGTGCAATGCTAGTATTTGCTAAAACTTAAAATTGATATTTATTTTATTTTTTTCATTTGTTTTCTTTGGAAGATACTGAATTAACTGGGTGATGAAGCTTTTTGACTCTTTTATAGTATTATTAGCATAAAACTTGTTGAAATAAAATAATCCACAAAACTTTGTACACTTTGTAATTAGTTGACTCATGTCGAAAAACAACATAAAAGACCATCGAAAAAGTTTCAAAACTTTCGTACTTTTGATATCATCTTCAATGTAAATCAAATATTTTATTATATTTTTTTTTTTCCATCTAGTTAGTAATAATGAACAGTTTTTTAATAAAGAAATTTAAATTTTTATAATAATTTAAAGGTATATAAAAAAATTTTTTATTGAAGTAATATAAATTCAAGAATAATAAGTTTTTTTTACGACGACAACTTGAAAGTTCTTTGTAGTGATTTCGTTTTGAAGAATCATATATTTGTTCAGCATCCAATCAAAAAAGATCAATCGTAAAATTCAACAAAAGAAAATTACACTCAGTAAATTGCATTTTGAGAAATTTTCATTAATTCTCAATATCTTTTTAACGAGACTCAATAACTTGAAAGAATTTTAAATCGTCAATGAAAAAAACTAGATGAACATAATGAAATATAAAAATAATTTATAAACTAAACGATTTAATGAGAATTTAATTAGGATGATTATAAGAAGTCAAAGAGAACAAACATGAACAAAGACTATTTGCAAATTAGGTTGCGTTTAAGTATGCTTGTAAAGTGGAGACAGTATATAACTAGTGTCCCTTTGAGTAAGTCAAGAGGGATATGTAATTTTATATAGTAGACTTTGATATACATTTTATCGGAAGACTTTAAAAAGCGTGTGTGCACTCGTGTTGGTACAATTTCCGACAACTGTGCAAAAGGCGTTATCGAGTCTGTACACGCGACGTCAATCTATTTTCCATCATATAATGTGTCAAAAAATCTACGATTAATGAATATGAAAAAAAAAATATTTAGACTAAATTTTGTTTTATCAGAATTGCTATTGTCTTCATGAAAACATCAAAAAAAAAAATCAAACGTTTAAATTTATTTTTTAATGTTTTCATTATGCATATTGTCTGTGAAACTGACAGGTTCATTTAGCAGACAAGCTTTCGTGAATTTTAAAGTTGGTTTGGTTCAATTTTTTTTTTTTCCTTCATTTTGATTTATTCATTTCTTTTTCTGTTGTTTTACTTTTTTTTATCTTTAATTTTTGAATAATAGCTGTATGGAAAACTCTAAATCTAAATCAACTAATTTTGGTGATTTAAATACTCAAAGAAATATTTGTGTGATGAATTTCAAATAAACAAATAAAAAAACTACTAATTATTATTGTTTTATATTTATTTTTATCTAAAACGATTAAAAAAGCAATTTGTAAATGATTTATTTGACGTTTAAAATCGCCCCTGTCTAACTCCTCGAAAATATCAAATTATTGACAATGATTAGCTGATGTTTGATAAGATTTTTACATTTAAAAAAAATTCAAAGTGAAGAGGGTTGTATTAAATTATAAAAACTCATTTCAAAACCTATATAGATAACGGATAAGCCAAATTTTCTTTTTATCAGAAAAAAAAAAAAAGAGAAAAACTTGGCGAAAAAAAAATAGTCCTCTATAGTGACATTATGAAGCTAAAATTTGAATAATAAAAAGAAAAAGGCTAAAAGTCGATTTCATTCAAGATTTATTTTAATTCACTTTATTCATTGTGAATTGTCAGAAACTCAGAATTGGTACATTGTCTAAAAAAAAATCATAAAAACTGTTTAACAAAAGTTCTTTGTATAAAAAGCTCCCTGTTCACTTTGAAACATAAATTATAAACTATTTGATAACTTAACGAATCAAAAAAAATAATATATAAGTCAAACAAATGTTTACTATTTTGTTATAATACTATTTTTTTTGTTTATTTTGTTTTCACTGTGTGTTTGTCATTTGAATAAATCATTTATAAAAACACGTGGAACAATACTGGTTGCACGCCTTAAAAAAGGAATCGATAAAAGAAAAAAGCAGGTCAGATGAAGACAAACGATGGATAAAAAAATATATATAAATAAGAAAAAGAAAAAAAATTCTTAAAAAATTGGGAAGATGGCAAAGTCAGGGGATGTACCCATTGCAAACGAAAGCAAGACACGTTTCAGGATAACGAACTGACAGCCTGGAATTTAATTTCAACAATGGGATAAAAAATAAGAGATGGAAAGTAAGATTAAGTTGATTAAAAAAATAAAATTAAAATATATTAAAGTAAATATATATTGAATATAAGAAATGAAAAAAAAAAAATTGCATAAAATATTTAATTTCAAAGAAGAAAAAAAAATAGAAATAATTTTATATAAAAAAATATATGGAGTGAACAAATGACAATAATAAATCTGGCCATATGTCTGGATCGCCATCAAGATTTTGCCAAAAGTCGACAAAGATGAAGATTTATTATTACCTTCAATACTCATTGATCATTTTACATATCTGTTTGAGTCAAACACAAAAAATTCGCTCGACCATTATTTAAATAAAATGTTTTTATTCTTTTATTTCATTCTTATAATAATAAATACATTTTATTATAAATAACTCAAAAGAGGACACATTTAAAGAAATATTTATTTTTACATTTCTTTATTGTGGCTATTATTTACTTGTTTATTTACATATCTCAAAACTGCTTTGAATATATATTCAACTGCACTCTGGCCTCATGACATTATCATTTATTTTTTCATCTCTACTCGTATGGAAATATAAAACTTTCCAGTTAAAAGAATACATATATGCTTTATTTGAGAAGTAAGCTCACTGTGTATTTACAATTTTATAGAATGCTATTGATTTATGATAAATCACAAGAAAACATAATAGCAACTTTGTCTATTTTAAAATTCTCAATCAATGTCTATATCAGACCAACAAAAGACTGACCAAAAAAAAAATTGATAGTAAAACAAATGCCCGGTAAGGTTATTATACTGAAACATCAAAAGTTGAAAAATTTAAAATACTACTTGTTTTAAAAATCGTATAATTTTTTTTCTTCATTTTTTTAAATGAAAAAAAAATAGAGAGAATGAAAATGAAACTCTCTATATGTATAGAACGTTTCACATTAAATTCCCCGGTGGAAGGACGTGGGTGACCCTTTTCCCTACTACTGCAATATTTTTATTCTCAACAGTATGTCACATTTTTTTTTTCGTTTTATTTTTTATTTCAGTGTCTCGGTTTTTTTTTTTTTTTTTTTTCTATGTAGTTTCTATCCCTAGAATATTTATACTCTACTTATTGTGTCAAGAGCGAAGTAGAAAGAATAAGATTCTGTGTGTCGGTGCTTTTTTTTTGCTCCGGAAGACGAAGGTAAGTGAAGAGTTGGCCACGAGCACGTAACTATTTGGCAAAAAAAAAAGAAAAAAACGATGTAACTATTGAAATATAAAAAAATATATAAACAGGAAAGTGAATAGTTGAACCGACGACTATCTGTGAAAAGTGTGCCCTTTATAAAGCCAAACTAAGGCGCTATGTAAGGTTTCACGTTCCAAAAGAGGTTTGGCAAAATTCCAAAATCAAGTAAATCACCACAAAAAAAATGTATATGTACAAAATAGCGGCCTAATTTCACTGCATAGATTTAAAAAACTTGGTGAATTTTTTTGGGCTAAATTCCAGGTAACATTTAACTTTTTTGTCTAACATTTTTCAAATTTACATTAGCTGTAAACACAAGCGACTTAAAGTAAATAGAAAATAAAAATGTTATCAAAAAGACACAATAAAAAAAAAAAAAAGAATTTTCAAATTGTCGTTTCTACAAATATTGTATTGCCTCGAATTGAATACTGTTATTTTTGATGTTTATCAAATGATTATCAGTTATATCAAGTTGTAGTTAGTTACCACATAAAATTACTTGTTAAATAAAATGATGTTAAAAGCTTTGACAAACTGGTTGGCTAGCAAATAATTTTGTTAGGCCAAATGATTTTAAAGTTTTGCTGCTGATTCAGCAAAAAATATATATAGATATATACAAAATTATTACATTTTTATTTTTTATCGATTTTTTTTATTTTCAAGAATTATCCAATATGAAAAATTATTTATTTTTGATAATAATCATGGCAATAATAGGATTGTATCATTCTTGAAAACAAAGATTGCATTTAATTGAATTAATTTATAGAAGCAAAAAATAATTAAAAGAAAAAGTTACTTGTGAATATAACAATGCCAAAACTTTTTATATCTATCTTATTGTCTTTTTACTTGTTAACAATTAAAAAAAAAAAAAAAAACAGCAACTCTTATGCCAATTGACTAATTTTTAAACGTTTTAGTGTAAAAAAAAGTTATTCGATTGATTTTGAAGTTTTTTTTAAGTAGAAATATCGGTTAATGGTCAGACCGAAAAAGCTCTCCATCAGAAATTTAGCTGATATCATGAAAAATTTTGTGAGGTAAATAACTTGTGTGATTGCAATGACTTTGCAAAGATTAAAAATAACTTCTAAAGTAAAATTAACAAGTAGAAATTTTTAATATCAAAAAAAAAATTATTTATACAATAAAAATGTTTATCAGCTACTTTGTCTTTTGTTTGAACGTGTAAATAATAATATAAGTTGTTAATTAGTGGCAGGGTGATGCTTTAACAGTTTGAGATTTCCGTTGAAATTGCCTTAATAAGAGTGAGATAACACAAAATTTCTTAATGTCATCATTTACGCGACCTCCACTGGTTCAAACAATTTTCCACTCTCACCACACCATCAGGACTTTTATTTCTATCCCTTTCTTGAGTGTCACTGTAAAAGCCAATTAGCTCAACCGAACCCGAGATACTTTTTTGCTACTTTTATAACAACATAATGTTTTATAAAAAAAAAAAAAAAAACAAACAAACTACAACTACTACTTGTTTTATGTACATAACAGTCTCTTTTTATGTTTTTTAATTTTTTTTTTTTTCAACTCAATAAAGGTTTTATCAAGAATTTTCGTGATTTATAAAATTATTTGAAAAATTATTTCAAACAGTTTCAAAATAAATTTTCAATTAGTTGTTTGTATTTTTTTTTAACTTTTATATAGAATCATAAAATTGAATGTCGTCATTTTAGACAATTAAGTGGTAAATTAAAAAAATTAAATAAAAAAACCTATTTTTTTCAAACAAAAATTAAAACTAAGAATAAGAAACATCATTACTAAATAATAATGTAATGTGTATTTTGGCATAAGATAATTTTAAATTTATTTGTAAAAAATTTAAGAATGACTAAAAACTATATTTGGAACAAATTTTAATTTTTCTTGTGATTATAAGTCTTTTAAAACATTGAAATTTATGACTCACAGAGACATTCAAAATTATCAAAGTACATATATATTATACATTTAACAACACACATATGTGTATGTTGAATTTAAACATTTGATTAAAATAGTTGTTGGGAGTTTTAATGTTATCTTCAGTACTTTGAGTTTAAAATAGATAAATATAATAAAAATATTTGTAAATAAGATTTAAATCTGTCAAATGAAATGACCGAATAAAAAAAAACTGTTCATAAAAATAATAATAAAAAATACTAAAAGTTTCGTGACATTATGATTAATCAATATAAATTTTGTAAGTAACAATCAGATTCACCAATGATTGATGACAATCTCCTTGACATTGGATGTAAAATCGAGCATGTCCAACATTTATTTTCTCGTTTAAAATATCTTATCAGATTATAATGATACATTCAACATGACTCAACAATATCTTTCACTATTTATTTATTTATTTATTCATCTATTATCTAAGCTGATTATTTATATTATTAAAAATTACATTAAACACTGTGTTGAATATAAATATATTATTTGTGATAACAAAATGATTATTGAAGTAAAAATTTATTCAACCTCATATTAATCAATGATCAGATTTGTATAATGTAAATTTACCTGTAAATAATATATTGATCTGTTGCTTACTAAAGCTATCTAATAATAATTTAATAATATATTGAGAATTAAATTCAACATTAGCATATTTTCCCTCAATGAAAATTATTTTTAAATATACAATTTAATCTGAATATTAGATATAATGTTATCAAATATTATCCTTAATATGTTTTGTTTATAAAAATTATTTGAAATTTTTTTTTTTAAATTATATATAATTAGGGTTATTTCAACACGAAACTGCACTTTATTTTTCACGGTGAATTTTTAATGATTTGCGTTTTATATATTCTAAAAACTAAATAGTAAGCACTCTTTAACTCACAACGTCTGTTAAATAAAAAGTTAATGAAGCTTTTTACCTGACCCCGTCACGCTTTTACCATAATGAAATTGGAATTTTTAATTTATCATTTGAAAAAATAAAAAAAAGACTACGTATAATTTTTTTTTTTTTTTAAAAAAATGAAAAACTTGAATGTTATATTTCATTTATTTTTATTTTATATCTACATAATTGATTTTCAGGTCATCAGTGGTCAAATAGTAGGGATAAAACGACAACAGGAATTTATAGTTTTACTAGAAAATATAGTAATAGCTGATTGTTAATCTGATCACGAAACAACAATTCTAGTCTTCCGACCCGAGATATAATTTTCCAAGTGGATAAATTCTAAGCGCTGATCGTGGTAAGTTTAATTTTCATTATAAAATATATATACGTATGCTGTTAAACAATTTTCATTGAAATATAAATGAATTATTAAATTACTGATATATTTTTAAAGTATTATATTACAGTAAAGTTCATTTGACTTGTGTGGACTTTATCAATATGATTTTACCAATTGAATTTATTAGTTTCCAAAGAAAATAAAGAAAAAGAGTCAAGTTTCATACAATTATATATAGCGTATATATGAAATAAGAGTTTTTGAGTTATATGAAATGGGAAAATAGTTTGAAATGGGGTGAGTGAGTAACAGCAGGTAATCAAGCACCATCCGATTTCACAGCAATGACCCAACTTGTTTGCATGCTTCTATACAAGTTGCCATAAGTGCAACCCTAAACGTTTCTATATAACGAAGTAATGACTAAGTGCAAAATAGGCCGTTAGGTAGAAACTTGTCAAGAACACATACAACTACCATCAAGAACTTTAATAAAAGTAAAAAAAAATTTAAGAAAATTATACAATTTTATATATCAATCTGAAGATTACACATTGATAATAAAATTAATTTTTCCAATATAGCGGTGGGTCTCATTTTGAAAAAAAAAAAAAAAAAAACAAAGAAAAAGAAAAATGATCAAACAAAAAATACCGTCACAACTTGAAATAATAAAATTAACATAATACATGTATATAAAATACATACAAAATGTCATTAAATTTGTATACATATAAATTAATTCGATGGCTATCTTACCCCCCTAGACTATTTAATCGTAATATCAACACGATAACATGTTTCGGTATTCGCATTGCGTGATCAAAACTAACCCAGCCAATTCACAGTAAGATACTGACTTCCAAAATTATTATCATTACCGTTTCATGAATTAACTTGGAGTATATTAGCTTTACTAACATTAAAAAACAATTAGATGGAAACCGATAAATTTATAAAATATTTATAATTGAATGTTAAAAAATAAATTATTGCAATTGTCGAAATTATATTTTAATTTGATGATAGTTAAAATATAAAATATAGTTGCTCTTTATTTTTAAAACATACAACAACAAGACCCAAGTTATTTTTGTTATAATAATTTCATTTTATATAACATAGGTGTGAATTGGAAGAAAAATAAAGTTTTCAAGCCACATAAGGTTAAATAAACGTTTTCGTGCATAGAACCACTTGGCACCCAATCAACATCATCAATTACTTTTGTTTTTTTTTTATTTTTGTTATTTATATATGTTAAAAATTCACATATATAAACTAAATTTCAAAACCAATTTAGCTGATTTAACACGAATAAAATTATGTCCAATTAATTATCAACAATAAATATTATGCTCATCAAATGTATATCCAAATATTGTCGATTAAAATTTAACATCAATAGCAAAACATATCAATCACAAAACCTCAATTAATTTGAGTGGTTTTAGTGTAAAATTAATTATACAATTATTGATAATTGGTAGTTAAAAAATAATCGGAAATAGAAGAGATATCATTAGAATAATGCTTAATGTTTATTTTGAAAAAAATATAAATAACAAAGACGTGTATCAAAATGTTAGAAGGACTTAAAAGGATTGAAACATTAACCAATTTGCTTTCTCACCTGATACTACTTTCAATATTGATCAAATATTAACTGTGCACAAATTGTTTCCTATGTAATATATAATTACCACAAACAATTATCTCTTTATCCTACGATACAACACAGTATCAGATAACACAAAATTATAAAAGCACACACACTTAACGTTTTATGAAAAATAAAAGAAAAATAATTTGAAAGTTATTTTGAAAAATTAATGTCTTTTCTTAATTTTCTTTTGATAAGTTTATTTAATTGTTTAATTTCTTTTGTTTATATCGAATGTTATGATAAATAAAATATAAAAAAAAATTTTATTTATGAATAAATTTTATTGTGCCTCTTGAACTACGTGTGATCCAAATGGCCCATCGACCTGATCTAAGAAATAACCGTGATTTGAGGTTTCAAGTTGGTCCATATAAAAGCGTCGGGCTGATTGGCCCTGCATACATAGCACAAACATAATCGACCAGTTCAACCTTAACCCACCAGCTATAAATCAGTAGTTCATTTCACTCCCTCCGCCCCCTTTTTTTTTTAAATTGTAATTTATTTTTTATTTTTTTTTTATTATTTTTACTTGTCTTTTTTTTTGTTTTTAGCCTCAAGAAGTTTATACCGTCTGTCTCACAGCTCAATATATATTTGTATATAATAAATTATTGCTTTATTTTTACAACAATATTAATTTAACTTTTAAATTATTCGTGTGTCCTTGAATACTTGATAACAAACTTGATTTGAAAGACAAAAAAAAATCAACATTTTTCAAATTAAACTCAAGCCAATAGTGCTAAACTATTGTAATAACTGTCAAAATAGATAAAAAACTTTTTTTAATTAACTTTTTGATTAGCATATATTTTTTAATACTAATATATTATTATTATTTAATTAATTACACAAATGAGAATTCAAGATGAAATTTTTAAATTTTAATTTATATTTATGTTATTTTTTTAATGAAATTTTTTTTTTTCATTTTCATAATATTATTATTTAATTTTTCATGACCAAACACCCCGATATTTATGATAGAATATATTTTGCACTTTTATGTGAATAAATGTGGCCAGACACGATGCCGGCACGTAGCGTACTGCTCTAGCAAGCAACGCGGGACTATCCATATCGTTGCTCAACAAACTGGCGCAAGCTCTTCGTTTATATAGACCCAGAATTTACTCCAGTTATTCATACACCATATTTTCTTTCATGTAATAGACAATCACCTCACTTATTTTCAAACCCTCATATTTTTATGTACGTATATACTTATACAGTAAAAAAAAAAAAACTTTTTTTCATTAATTAGTTTTTACTTTTAGTATATTCATTTAAAACAATGCAAATTTCAATATTTCTTTGTTAATTTATCAAGTATTTTTTTTCATATTTTATAGGTAAGAGAAAAAAATTATTCTTTGGAAAATAAAAAATTATTATCTGAGATAAAAAAATAACTGAAATATGTTATGTTTGTAGAAATATATAAACAAAGTAAAGCTCGTTGTGTTAATGATATACTTGGATAAAAAAATAACGTTATGATTCTTTTGAAAGTAAAATATTAAAAAGAGAAAATGACAAGACAAGTTCATGTTAAATACATATAATATATGCACTATGATTTTTACTATTATTTTTTTTTTTTTTTTGCCAAATGAAAAGATGAGTATAATATTGAGAGAGACAGGGGGGACAAAGGGTGTATATATGCTTTTCTTTTGTTTTTTTTTTTATATTTTAGAGAAAATATTTTATGGTGTGTCAGGAGAAGACATCATGTGTATGCGTCCATTAATATGATGAAAAAGAGGAGCTTTTCTTTACGGTTAAGTGCAGTCTTGTAAGATAATGGAAGTAAAAAAAAATATAATAAAAATAAAATAAATAAAGAGTATAAAAGTGCATTATAAATATAATAAATACATTATTGTAACCTTTGGAAATGAAAAAAATAATTATCAAACAAATAATTATTTACGATCAAAGTTTTTAAATTACCTAACTAAAAATTAATCCCAATTTTCAATTTTCCCAAATAAAGACAAGTTTAAATTACTTGAAGATATTTTAAATGATAAAAAAAAATTCTAAACTTACCCTTATTGAACCCTGATGATGAAAATTCTAGATCAATGTGGCTGGTTTGTCTCTTTGTAATTCTTATATCATCTGCAACAATCATTTTAAAAAAATTTCATAATTAAAGAGTTTATTCAACACGTAAATTTATAATAATAAATGTTTCTTTTTATTAGTTTTTAATATTGTTACTTTTAATGGAATACTACACTTCACTCAACTTTGATAAATTTTTTTTATTTGTAAAAAAAAAAAAACATCTTTTGGAGAAATCAGGAGTAAAACTTTTTCTACGTTTTTCGTTAATTTTTTTATTTGTAGCTTTCTTTTCTCTATAGATCTTTATATATATCTTCCTATTTTTTATTTTCTTTTTGCATAGTTTTTTTTTTTTCTTTTTACTCGTTAGGAAGCTGTCTTTTTCTTTCCAGAAGTTTCGAAGAACTAATACCCCAAAGATAAGATAAGCCGACACGTTTCTGCATCGAGGATTGACATGATAGAAAAAAAATAAAATAAACAAATCGAATTTAACGGTTCGGTTTTTATACAGTTTCTTTATTCTGGCATGTTATTTATTTATTTATTGTTTTTTTAATCTATGTTGCATTTGAAAAGTAAATCCAGTATTATTTAATAACAATAGTATAAAAGATATTTTTTAAATAATTCAAATGATGCATAAATCGTTTTGTTAATAATTTCAATATTAAAGTAGCATTGTTAATTTAATCGTCACTAAAAGCTATTTTAACTGCAGGAAGTATTTTAACTATATAATATTTTTTATCATCAATTATTTAAGTTCATTGTCGAGCATCTACATCATTGATTATTTCATTTTAATTGTCCTTAATTTTTTTCATGCTATTTGAAACCTTTTTTTTTTTTTTTCCTACAAAAATAAAGATAATGAATCTTAATGAATTCTAAATTTAAATCACTTGATGGCGATGATGGTGTGATCAAAATAAAAAATACAATTCAAAGTAATGTCAGTGATATAAAATAATTGACTCAAATTTATAAATCTTCATTGTAAATAGGAAAATTAAAATCGTACTAATTTATTATGACATTCGTTAATTAAAAGCTCTGATAGCAGTTGTTGTAAAATCTAAAAAAAAATATATCTTTTGAATAATTTTAGCATCCTTAAAATTATAATTTGATTAATGGAAAATGAAAATCAATTTTATTCGTTCATTACCTACTTAATTTAAAGAATGAAAATTTCATATAATTTTAAATATTTATATATTTTTTTTCGTTTGTACTGTGTTTTATAAATACTTTTATTTATATTTGTAAAACGACGGGCTCAAATAAATAAACAAATAAAATTTGTTTATCGTTAAAAGTTTATTATGTCAGCGTCATACATTTTATGAGAATATTCACGAAGGCAAAATGATAGCAAAACAGTAATAAAAGCGCTCGCAAGATCGTTGAAAAATACAGTTCACATTGAAAAACGATAAAAGCTCATGTTTTACCCTTGAAAAAAAAAAGTAAATAAATAAATAAATAGAAATCACGAAAGGTTAGGAAAACCAACGAAGCAAAAAAGATACAGAAAAAAAAATATATAAATTTTTTTATTTGAAAGCAAAGAAACACGAAAGAGAGCCTTATTTCATACATTTTCAAACACTAAGTATAGAGAGAAAAAAACCATATAAAAAATCTCAAGACCTCATTTTTTTTTAACATCATCTTCAGTTTATATTGAACCACAAAAAAAAAATTATTTTTATGAAACACGTATACACTACTTCACCTTATCCAACATCAATACTTGAACATAAAAATATTTTCATGTTATTCATGAAATAAACACGATAAGATATATAATCACTAAAAAAATAAGACAAATTTTAATGAGGCACTATAAAATAAACAAATAAATATAACAAATAAAAATATAAACTTCATTTTTATTACTAAAATTGAGCAATACTATTTTTGTTTTTTTTTATAAACGTGATTTCCACGTAATCAATCATCTAATCGTCACATTTAATCTCGTCATGTTGCCACATAAAATTTCCAAGGTAAAGGTCAATTATTTGATGATATATGAATATAAAATAATTTCATATTGTTTTTTGTGATAACTGAGTAATCGATAAAACGATAAAAACCACAAAGCCTTTAGTTTATCCAAATATTAACAAAAAAATTCTATCGAATATATAAAATGAGTTTAAATTTACTTTACGTTTGATTGGAAAAATTGAAAAAAAAAAAAAAAATTGATATCAAATTGAAATCAAATAATAAATCCATCATTAAATTCATTTTTTATCATAAAAAAAAAAATGCTTCAGGTCTTTTAAAAACGACTATGATATGGCAATTATGTCTATACAAAAATTAAATTTTGATTTCACAGTTTTTATGAAATAATTTTTTTTTCAAATACTTTTTTTAATACTTTCAACTCGTTAAAACAAACTAGAATATAGATTTTAAAAATTTTCTCGTTATTTTTAAAATCATTAAAAATAAATATAACAATTGTTCGAGTTTTTTATTTTAAAATTTTCTCTGAAAAAAAATATATAGAGTTTATTGACGAACATCAATTTCCATCAAAAGAGTGTAAAGCAACTTTTATTTTTATATAATACAAAATTGGCTTTGTATTATCTCATTATTTATATAACGCAGAGCAATTTATTAGAAAATAAATATTGACGTAAGAACGTTAAATAAATTTTTATAAACTTTATATTTTGATATATTACAAGTGACATGGATATTTGATCAATTTAATTTTATTTGTAGTTTGAATTTTCGTGAAAAGTGGTGAGCCTTGTTATCCTAACTAATCTTAAATTGATTGAAACTTTAAAACAAAGCTTTAATAAATATCTTAGTTGAAAATGGTTCAGTCTTTATTCAACCTCAAAATGCTGTTTTGAAGCATTACACAAAGTATACGATACGAAGCCAAGATAAAGTTAAGATTTTGATTATCGGTAGAGAACATAATTCAACTATTGGCTCAACGCAATACAAACGTTAATTATTTTACCTCAAAGTATATGCTAACTTCGTCCTAATAAAACTTTTCATATAATATTTAACTTAAAACTTGTTGAAATTGTGTGTAAAGTTAAATAACAACATAAAAATGTCAAGCAATATATTCATTATCACTTTGAACATAAAAAAGACCAAGCCAAACCAAAAAATAAAAAAAAATTAATACAAAATTTTTAAACGTAAAATATTCATAAAGTTTTTAACAAAAATAACCAAGAAAATAAAGTCTGACCTGTGTCAACATCAATCTTGTTTTTAACTTTGAATTGATTGTAAAATTCCAATTTTAAATTTTCCCATAGTCACAAATTTGTTGTTCTTGTTTTATTTTTTTTTTTAATTTCAACAGCACTGTTTTCAACAGAGTTTGTATAATTGAAAATTTTCTAGATACCCAAAACTTTATGATAATAATATTACATACAAACAAAATACTTTATAAATATTTGTTAAAGTGGAAAATTAATTATTTATATATAAAACAAGCTAATAATAACCGATAAACCATCAAACAACCTATCAAATTGCCAACTCTACTCAACTTTCAAACATCAGAAATTGTTATAAAAACTTTTACAAGTATAGTCGTTGAAGTATACGATTATTGAGCTAGTGAAAAGTTTAATGAAAAATTGTAATTATAACGAAAACACTAGAGGTTGCTTGTATACAAAATATAATATATTCAAAGAGACTTAATTTTCGTGATATCGACATTCCGCACTCGAAACCGAGCTCAATTCAACGTCGTTCGGATATGGGATTTCTACCAGGGAAGTAATTGTTAATTCAATGTTCAAAAATATACGATAATAATTTTCAACTCAAGTAGGATAAAAAAAATAAAAATCCACTAAATAAAACAATGCAAAGCACAGAATTCTACGTAGATAAATTTTCTAAAACAAAACAGAACGCAGAATATTCAAGTGAAGATCATTTAACAACCGGACCTGGCAAAATTTTCTCTATATATTTCTTTTATATATAAACTTTACATGGTCATTATTTTATCTTTACAAAGCTCTATTTTAACAAGTATTTTACGATGTAAAACTACTTTAAAACCCCCTTAAACAAAGAT
Organism: Aphidius colemani; assembly: GCA_030523065.1. Classification (NCBI taxonomy): domain Eukaryota; kingdom Metazoa; phylum Arthropoda; class Insecta; order Hymenoptera; family Braconidae; genus Aphidius; species Aphidius colemani. The sequence goes on from JAPYYR010000344.1 coordinate 17,763, forward strand.
TTAATTTCTTTTTTTTTCTTAGTCAAATTAAATATTTAAAAACTTTATCATGCACTTTCAAAAGTTTATAATATAATTGGTATTTGAGAATGAATATGCCCATAAAATATACAAATGACCTGTTCAAATATATATCACGCAAAGTAAATTAATAATTTCATGAAAGTTAATAGATCAGTGTTTGATAAGGTCACACATGAAAAGTCAAATATTTTGTAGAAATATAAACGATGCATTACTGGCAATAGATCTCTGTCAAATATTCAAGTACGAACTTTATTATTCAAAATGTTCAAAAAATAATAAAATCCCCCGCAGTGAAAAATCATTATTTAAAAATATTCTTATTTAATGTCATTAGAGTGTGATGAATTTCACTTTGAAATACAAAAACTCACTTACACTGTCTATCAAAAAATCATAATTTTAAATTATTAAATTTTTAAAATGAATAAAAATAATGATACTAATGTCAAATTAAAAAATTTTACATTAGCCAAAATGAATAATTAAATATACTTTTTTTTAATTTGCAAATGTTTTTTTTTTTTTTTATATTAAAAATAAAAATCACTTTTATATTAATTTTTTAAATATTTAAAATATTTTTACTCCGTTTTATTATTTTTTATTTTTCTACACTTGACAATTTTGTCGTTTGTGCAAATAACCTCTAGTACTGGAACATGTTAAATATTGAGCGTACTTTAAGAACAATTTTTCATCTTATTTTTTTCTTTTTTCTATTATTTATTATACCCACTCCATTTGCAACTGTTACAATGTACCATCACCAACAAGCTTTTTTCATTGTATTTTTATTTATTTTTTTTAATTAAAAACATAATAATCCCGAGATTATATTTGATTCGTTAATTATAAATTTTTTCCTACATTTTCTGTCATTAGTTATTTCTGATGGTTATCGGATTTGTTATTAGTCATAGTCCAATATAATCCACAAGGGAACGAGTTATTGAGTAGTTAAAAATTGAAGGATAATCAATTGTCATAATTGCATATGATAATACAAATTTGCTCGTTCGATTGTGTCATATACTGCACAGCAGTGATTATTTTTAATAATCAGTATTTTATATGTAAATGTGCTTTAACAAATAGTTATATGATGAAGAGGATGATAACGAGACAGTTAATTATAACATAATTATATATGTTTAATAAAAAATAAATAAAAAATTCATTTCATATTATTTAAGATTATAATTGACCTTGCAAAAATTATAAATATTTTAAATAAATTCTATGATAAAATTGAAATAGAAAAAAATATTACAAAAATAAAAAATTATTATAAATTTAATTTCTAAACAATTAATTTAATTATTAAATAATTTTTTAAAGATTCAAATTGAAAGAAATGATGAAAAACGTAATAAATTTATCAAACTATTCAACAGAAAATGTTTTGGACTCGATATCATGTCTAGCCTGCATAGCTCAGAGGCAGAGCACTGGTCTTGTAAACCAGGGGTCGAGAGTTCAATTCTCTCTGGAGGCATACTTTTTGGCTTTTTTTGATTAAATTCAATAAATCTATTAGTAAAAATAACCTACTTTCTTGATTAATTATATCGAGGTATTAATTTTGCAAATTTATAATCAATAAATAAAAAATAAAATGAAATTAAAATCTACTGTTGTTATCAACAATGACAATGAAAATAAAAAAATTGAAATTATTTTAACAATTTAAATTAAATACAGATGAAAATTTTGATAAAATTATATTCATTTATATTTATATTTTCTTTGTTCCAATATTTTTATATGTATTCACCATGAAAAGTGACAGGACAATTAAAATTTTTTGATAAATGTCATATATGAAATAAATTAATTAAAATTTCAATTTTAAATGAAAATAATATAAAACATTAATTTTTCTTTGATTTCAAATGTGAATAAATTTTATCACAATGAAAAAATATGAGTTTAAAATGGAAAAAAAAATTGAAATTACAGTGGATCACGACGAGATCAAAAAATGATATTGAGAAGAAAGAAAAAAGATGTTTTTTTTTTTTAAATCAGTCGAGGCTTTGACATCAAAGGAAGGATCTTTTAATCTTTAGTAACACTCATACCATCTAACTATCAACCATCATCCTCTACTGGCCATGACTCCTCCACATTATCCATTAAAAAAAAGAAAAAAAAAAAAAGGAAATGCAACTAGCAATTTTTCAAGTACCTTAAAATTTTTTTTTTCCTTTTCTTTCACCACTGAATCAAATATTCTTTTCAGTATAAAATCATGAATTTTCATAAACTTTTTTCATCGTATTTTTTTCTCCTTCTTATTTCCATTATAAATACGTTTAAAAAAAAAATTAAAAACATATCATTAGCATGTAAATGAAAGGTTGATATATTTTATTGTCAAAGTAGTTTTAAAAAAAAAATATATAAAACGTTTAACTCGTTATAATAAAAAATAGAATATAATTTATATATAAAAAAAGGGAAATTAAAAATGAAAAAAATTCAATTCTTTAAATAAATAAAAATAAATAAATAAAGTAAGTCAACAAAAGTTTGTATTTTCATTGTTGTATAAAACTGTGTTGACACTGTAAGTAACTGTAGTTGCTGACAGTTTATGATTTATATATCTTAAATAATTTCCGTCAACTATTGGTTTTACATTTATTTTAATGTAAAATTTATATATCATGAAAAACAATCATAACAAATTCTATTAGAATGATAAATATCAATAATATTTTCATCATTCAAAATTTATATTGTTTTCATTTTTTATTCATGAGTTGTTGTATCAAATTGGAATAATCAATAATCGATGGTATATATTTAAATAATTTAAAAACAAATAAAATTACGAATAAATAATTATCGTAAATAATAATTAACAAAATTAAAATTTAAAAATAAAACATTAAAAATTGAGAGATCCTGTTATTGATGCTGACAAAATTTGTATTAAAATAATTCAAATACCAATATTACATAGAACTTTAAATTGAAATGAAAATTTTAAAAAAATAATAATAATTTAATACTGAAAATTTGAAATATATTCATTTCAATGTGAAGTAAATAAAAATAAAAAATGCATATACAAGATATATGTGCTGTTGGATGTCGTGCTCAATTATTTTTTCATTTTCAATCTGTCTCTACATCATCTTACTCTCAATTTCCAATATTTTTTTTTTAAGTAAAAAAAATAAAAATAAAGAAATAAAGTTAAGCATAACTTTTCAATTTTTCATGGATATGGCTAAAACGAAGATGAAAGGAAAAAAAAAAATGAGTGAACAAGAGACTTCCTTAGCGTATATACAATAATGCTTCCTGAAATACCATCGTAGTAAAAAATTTTTTTTTAACAATATATGTTGAAATTTTCCGTATGCTGCACACTCGGTGTTCGAGCGAACAAAATTGAAAAGTCTATAAACGTGACTCGTGTGTGCTAGCTTTTTTTTTTTATTTTAACTCTGGTATTTTCGATTTTTATAATTTTACTTTTTTATTATTTTTTGTATTTATATTTCGCCTATTTTTCATGATTCTTTATCATTTTTTTTAGTTTTCATTTGTTCAACATGAAAAATCATATTCAATATGTTAATGAAATGGAAAATTTTTAACAGTAAATTATAAATAATAAAAATTTTAAATTTATCTGTAGGGTCTTATTCAACAGGGAGTAAAAAAAAAATAATATATTTAAGATTTTTATTAAATATTCCGCGTTTGTTATTAGTAATAATAACTTATTACACAAGATGACAATTATATTTAATGATTTTTTTGTTATTTTAAATTATGAATTTAATATATTACATAAATCAAAGTAATTATTGTTCATTGATTCAGGAAGATTAAAATATGCAATCATAGAGATTAAAAAAACCTTGACCTTTCTATTTGCATCTCAATAAAAATGGTCAATAAGTACATCAAGTAATAATCTGCATTGTCTTTTGAATAAACAGCATTGAATGTTTTTTTTTTATTCATTTATTTTTAACTCATATTAGATTTTTTTTTATTTTTTTTATTAGCTAACTTATTTCTGGAGATGATTGCATTTTTTAAACTTCATAAATAATATTCCAGTTTCAATTTAAAGTGGATTATAAATTTCAAACAACGGTAATACTAAATTTATAATTGCAGTTTAAAAATAAAAAAACCCTCCCCCCTATAATGAGTAATGTTTTTTGTTGTTTAAAAATTTTTTTAATTTATTTTTTTTCCGCAAGTTGAAAGGTGAAACTCACATGTATACAATCCAAAAGCTTGGAAGAAAGTTGGGTGATTTAAAAAGTTTTTAGACTGTTTGGTATCACTTGAAAAGGCACAGCTAAAGAAAAAAAAATTAAATAAGAAAGAGAAAAGAAAAAACGATGGACTTTGAAGGAACAAAAAGTTTCTTTGGAGATTAATTAATCTGGCCTATCGTTAATTGCACAGTAAAAGTATGACTATTCAAATGAATATATTATGAAAAAAAAATTAAGAAAACGAATGAAGCAGAAAATTATAAAAGGCCAGTCTTGAAACTTTGACAATCAAGAATAATAATTTTAAAATGATAAGAAATAAATTGATTAGATATTTTTAAAATTAATTTTCTTCACATAATATTAAATTTTATTTTTCAATCAAAATTAAAATATAAATTTATGTCAAAAATAAAATCCATCAATTTACTGTCGAATTAAAAATAATTTCAACATGTTATTCCAATGAAAAAATTATTTTTAAATTTTTTTTATAAACTTATTAAAATAATATGTACTTAAATTTATTTGTATATGAGAATACGAATAAATAAGAAAATAAAAAAATCATTGTAATGACCTTAGAAAATATTGGAAACTTTGTTACTGTCCCACTGATACCAGTGATTTTGCGCACATTCATAAACGTTTATAAAAAATAAAAAATAATTATAATAAGAATACGCGAAAAATAAAGAAATTAAATAAATTTCATTATTTAGTTTTTGGAAATAAAAACGATATTCACACCTGATACAGATGACCTGTATTTTTAACGAACAAAAAAATACAACTATTAATTTTTTTTTTGTACAAAATAAAATTCTATGCTCTTTAATTACTCGGTAATAAATTTGTAGAATTTTCTTTATTTTTTATTAAATACAGGGTGATTAATAAAAATTATTTTCCATTCAATCCAGTGAAATTGGAGCATTGGTAAATCGTCTAGAAACCAATTACAATTCTGACTTTCAAAAAAAAAACTGTTTTTCCTCAAAAATGACAATTGTTAATAGTTCTAAAGTCATTAATTAAAACCCTTGTCATTCTTAAAAAAAAAAGCAAAATTTTTATTTATTTATCGATAGTATTTGAAGCATTGTTAAATTTTTTTAGGACATTATTTTCATCTATTTTAATGAAATTATTAAAAAGAGAAAATTAAACAAAAAAGTCTTGTGTTTTTTATTTAGAATATAAAGCACTTGTATTACGTGTGAATATCACTTTTGTGGAAAAAAAAAAATATATTGCTATCATTAAGCTGTGGTTCGTTGAACAAAAGTAAATAGGAAAAAAAATATTTAATAAAAAAATCCACACCACTAAACTTGTGCGTGAGTTTAAAATTTGTAAAATTGACGATATTTCCATGGAAAGCTTTTGTATTTTTAAATCAATACATTTCAAAACATATGCCTTGTTAAAAAATTTTATTCCAGACAAAATTGACACTTGAATGTGATATTTTAATGATGTGTCAATGAATATTTATGAAATAAAAAATAAATGGTTTTATTTTGTGTGATATGATTGGGATGAATATATTGAAGTGAAGATTTGTTGGGAAGAAGTATATCACAGGAATTCATTGATCCCTTTTGGTGACACCTCAACGTGAAACTCATATACAATATCACGAACAAGCACAACAAAGGATATAGTATTCAAGGAAAATAAATATTAAATTCAAACAAACAAACCTCAAAACAATTGAATTTATAAATAAAAATAAACAAAAAAATTAGTAAATGAAAATACAATATACAACTTGGAAAATAACTAAAAAAAACCTTTTGAATTGAGAATAAATAAATTTTAAAAATTTACTTTATCCAATTCTCTTGTCATCCGTAAATTAATTTCAAGGGATGATAAATCTTTGTGCCATTTTGCTGATGATGCATTGGGATCAACTGGATGAGGTGTTGGTAAATGAAGACGAAATCTAAAATTAAAATGATTTTATTTATTAAAATTTAAATATAATCAATTCATTGTTGATAAAGTTCAACTTGTATTTAAATTAAATTTAAAGATATTTTTAAATAATTTAAATTTAAAAATTTTATTATCTCCGAATTATAAATAAGATAATAATAATAATTAAAAATCCATTTAAAAAATTTATTTTTATTTTTTCCCAAAATTAAATTGACAATGACAAATTGTCAGTTAAAAAAATCACGTTGACATAATTACGAGAGTGACAAGTTTAAAAAATTTACCGAGCTTTTAAAATACTGACTTTGATGAAAGAAGATAAGAATTTTTTGGTTCAATGTAATTTAAAAATAAAATAAAAAGGTTAATCAAAAAATTTATTATTAAAATTTTCAAGTGATTTTATCAATGAATAATAATCGAAAAAAAATTTTATTTATTATTTAATTCAAATGTATTTTTATTTTTATATTACCTTTTACTTCGAATATCAATTGTTTCTGTTTCAACTGAAAGTTCAATATCATCAATATGTTCTCCTGGTAATTTAACTTGCAAAGTAAGCCATTCACAAGATGCTGATCCAGGTGTTTTAAAACCCATCTAAATAAAAAAAAAATTAAATGTTTAAAAGTTTTTTCTTAATAATGTTTTATTTTTTAAATATAAACTCGAGTATATTTGAACAACAAGTTTTAAAGTCAACTGAAAGCAATTAAATGTGACTTGGTAATTATACTTACACCAAGAAAAACATCTTCAGTTGTAACAGACTGTTTAAACTTCATTTCGTATTCAGGTTGTATTCTTGGATCAGAAAGTTCAACTGTTTGTGAATTTATTATCTCACTATTATTCCAAATATCATCACTATCAGTTTCAATCGATGCATGAGGTCCATTTTGATCAGAATTTTTTATTGGACCAATTTGTCCAGGACCTAATTTTAATGATAATAATAATATATATATTAAGTCATTTAAAATGAATATAGCTATACTAATTATACAAAAGAAATAAAATAAAGTAATTGACTTACCTTGATAATTAAAACTCTAAACAATTCATTAATTATACTTACCAAATTTTTTTGCACCAGCTTGTGGAAGATCATCATCTGAATCTGTATCGTCTTTTTCTGGTATTATTAGTTTTTCTAATGCTTTTATTTCGTTGAATCCGAAATAATCAGCCATTATATTAAACTGTCTATTATTTATCTTTATTTTTTATTGATAACACAAGTTTGTAAATAAACAAATTTAATCACTATAGTAACACTAATTTTCGTAAACTGCACTGTAAATATTTTTGTTTAAATATATAACACACAGCGCCGTCTTTATAAAAATCCACGAATTAATACTTGCAATGTTGGCAACATGACAAATAAAAAATTACATTTTTTATTAGTCTAAAAAAAAAAAACCATGGCTGATGCGGTTGGTGAAAAATTATCAAAAAAGTAAGAATTTTAATTATTTATAATTAAAGAATAATTTAAAATATAAATAATTTATCATTATTAATACATAATATGATAAATTTATTCATTTAATTTGTTAAAATGTGTTGAAAATTAATTTTAAATTGATTTTTTATTCTACTAGATACCACGTTGTTTAGAATTTTGCTTATGTTTTTTTAATTTAATTTTTTTTTTTTTTTTTCGTCAATAAATATTTTTATCTTTAATTGAAGCTAATAATTTGATATTATCTTGAGTTATTGAATAACATTACATTCTTTTATCTACTGTAAATATTATTCTTTTTTTTTTTCATCTTAATAACATGTGAGATATTTATAACCAAAAAAAAATGTGGATTTGTCAACCCGGTATTTCCGGTAATCTATGTTACAAATAGAATATTAAAATTACATCATCGTTGTAATTATGTCAAAATAATCAATAACAAATACTAATGTTTTCATTACAGTGAGCTCAAAAGGCGATTGAAAGCTGAGCAAAAACAAAAAGAAAAACTTGAAAAAGAAGCCCAAGCAGCTGCTGCTGCTGCTGCTTCAGATGTCAAATCAAATGACAATATCAAGGGACTATTAAATCAAGAAAATATAAGTCCAAATGTAAGTTATTATTTTGTTTTTTTTTTTTAATCACAATTATTTAGCATAATTTTGGTAATTAATTTTAATAAATATAAATTAAATTACAGGAATATTTTAAATTACGTTCAAACGCTGTTGCACAGCTTAAAGATGCAAATGAACATCCATATCCTCATAAATTTAATGTATCAATATCATTGGAAAAATTTATTGAAAAATACAATGATGAAAAATTAAAATCTGGTGAAATACTTGATAAAGAAGTACAAAGTATTGCTGGACGTATTCATTCAATAAGAAAAGCCGGTGCAAAATTAATATTCTACGATGTACGTGGGGAGGGTATTAAATTACAAGTTATGATTAATGCACGTTATTATGAAAATGATAATTCATTTGAGCATGATAACAATAAAATTGGACGTGGTGATATTGTTGGTATTGTTGGTGTACCAACTAAAACAAAATCCGGTGAATTTTCAATGTTGTCACATAAAATAACATTGTTAAGTCCATGTTTACATATGTTACCACATTTACATTTTGGATTAAAAGATAAAGAAACAAGATTTCGTCAAAGATATTTGGATCTTATATTGAATAATGATGTTAGAAAAAAATTCCATATCAGAGCTAAAATAATAGCTTATGTTAGAAAATTTTTGGATGAAATGGGATTTTTAGAAGTTGAAACACCAATGATGAATATGATTGCTGGTGGTGCAACTGCTAAGCCATTTGTAACACATCATAATGACCTAAACATGGATCTCTTTATGAGAATTGCACCAGAATTATATCTCAAGGTAATTATTTATTATTTATATTTAAAGTAAACATTTTTTTTAATTTTTAATTTTAATTATTTTAAACAGATGCTTGTTGTTGGTGGTATTGATAGAGTCTATGAAATTGGTAGATTATTTAGAAATGAAGGAATTGATTTAACTCATAATCCTGAATTTACAACATGTGAATTTTATATGGCATATGCTGATTACAATGATCTCATGAAAATAACTGAAGAAATGTTATCTGGTATGGTTATGAGTATTCATGGTTCATATAAAATAAAATATCATCCTGATGGACCAGATGGTGAATGTGTTGAAGTTGATTTTACACCACCATTTAGAAGAATACCAATGATGAAAACATTGGAAGAAAAATTAAATGTTAAAATGCCAGATGCTGATAAATTAAATACACCAGAGGCTAATAAATTTTTAAGTGATTTATGTACAAAACATCAAGTTGAATGTCCAGAACCAAGAACAACAGCAAGATTACTTGATAAACTTGTTGGTGATTATTTAGAAGAAACATGTATTCATCCAGCATTTATTATGGATCATCCACAAATAATGTCACCACTTGCTAAATGGCATCGTTCAGAAATTGGTCTTACTGAAAGATTTGAGCTTTTTGTTATGAAAAAAGAAGTATGTAATTCTTATACTGAATTAAATGATCCATTAGTACAAAGAGAAAGATTTGAACAACAAGCCAAAGATAAAGCTGCTGGTGATGATGAAGCACAAATGGTTGATGAAAACTTTTGTACATCACTTGAATATGGTTTACCACCAACTGCTGGATGGGGTCTTGGTATTGATAGACTTACAATGTTTTTAACTGATTCAAATAATATCAAGGAAGTCTTACTGTTTCCAGCAATGAAACCAGATGATCATAATAAAAATAAAGACTCAGATGATACAACTAAAGCTGATAATTCTACTCCAGAAAAATAATATCATTGTGACACTTGAAAACTTGAATTTTGTTTCAATAAAATAAATACTTAAAAAATTTTTGATACCTATTCTTCTTTTGTTTCTTAATTATTTTTAATTATAATCAAGTGTCCTAAATCAAATACAACCATTCACACAAGGGAAAGGAACGCGAATTTTTTAACAATAAAGTTAATGATGCACATTTTTTAATGTGTGTAAGAAATATAACTGATGATAATAAAACCCACTGACCTTATGGAGCCCCCAACAGCAATATAGATGACATTCAGATGTTTTCAGGTCCAAGTAGTTGAACAGACAGGTACCACTAACACAATCACTGACTTTAACACTTTCACATTATTAAAAAACAAACAATCAACTAACTTTTAATTAACACTTTGATCAACTTCACGACTTTTGTTTTTATATTAACCGACATATTAATCATTTGACGTTGGTTGTATTAACAATACACCACACAATTCATTCATCACACTTCTTTGAGTCATCAATGTTATGCTTTCATCTTCACATGTTGCTCCGTAACATTAATTGTTGTTGTTGTTGACGTTGTATAATTATAATAACAATGATAATTATCACCAATAATTGTGACAATTATTTTGTCAATTGTTTCATTGTCATCCATTATTATGATTATTATTTCTTTATTTATTTATTAAATTGTTGTACTTAACATGACTTGTGCTTCATGACTTTTTGTTGCTGGTATCTGGAAATTAAAAAATAAAATTCAATTAAATAAATTAATAGTTAAATAAATAATTGTGATAATGTTTGTCAAATGCAAAAATTATTTGGTAAAATTAAGGCAAAATAACACTCAATTTTACGACCATTTTATTTAACAAATGACTGTTGATTTTGTTATTTGTTTATTGTTATATAATTAATAATGTCAATTATTGTTTAATTAATCAGTTTAAGCTGATTAAATATATTAAAAATTAATAAATAAAAAGATTTTTACTCACCAAAGTCTATGTTGGCAAATGGCATTTTTTGGTCTACTAAACTTGTCAATATCTGAAGATTAGAGTACAATCTGGCGACAAAATTATACTCAAATGATCACCAGGTGTTTCTTTATTAATTCAAACAACAATTAATGATTATTAAAACTTTTTATACAGGTGAGATTGAAGAAAAAACGAAAAGCTTTACGGAGACTTCGTTTTCGCGCCGTAGATAGAATAAAACTAAGGTTCACCCACGCCTCCGACAGAGCGCGCAAATGCGACATTGATTTGAGCTTCCAAAAAAAAAAACTAGTTCGCGTTGACTTGGCGCCCAAATTTCAAATCTTTATTAATTAATTAATTTGTTGATTAAGATTTAATAATTTATTTAAAAATAAAAACAATTCATTTATACATTCAACAAAAAAAAAAAAATATTTATTGAATTAAAAATTGACATTATTTGACATTTTTTTTTATAATTATTAAAATTGCAATTAAGTTTTTCTTTTTAAGTGAAATTTATATTTGAATAAACATATTATTATTAATTTAAAAATTTAAATATCACATTCTTTTACAAATTTTGTTACGGAATTATAATGTGCACCAAGTTCATAAATATGACGATGATAAGTTAATATAACTTTTCTTATTGCTTCAAACTCCGAGCCAACAATATATGGTGCTCCAGTTGCTTGAATAACTTCAATTGGACATTTTAAAACACGTGATAGTACTTGAAGCTGCAAAATAAATTTAATAATGATAAATAAATTATTACAAAACAAGTTGAGCAATAAGTTTAAATAATATTACCTCAATAGCACCACCCCAAGCACTTGTAAGCTCAACATTATCACAATATTTTTCATATTGTTCTGGTGAAAAAATATCATCAGAATCTGCATTTGACATAAATGGTAAAAAATCATCAATATTTTCACGTAAATAACCAGCTGTTTTGTTTCTGAGATCCTGTAGTCCAAGTGGATTATCACCAATTGATTTTAATTGATGAGCAATTGCATTGTACAAACTGTAATTTACAAATAATCAATTTATTACTAAATTTATCTACATACTTAATCAATTTACATTTACACTCACCAATGACCATCACTTGGAATTTCATACAACATTAAATCACGTTCTCCTAGTATTTTTTTAATAGTCTGAATTTCAACATTTCTTTTACCAAAAATATTTAATTCTTCTTGTTCAAGAATTCTTTGATTTCTAATTTTTTCAGCTTGGGCTTTTTTGTCACGTCTTTTTTGTGCTTTTGATATTCTTTGTCCTGATGATTCACCTGGTTTATTATTATCATCATCAGAATCATCATTATTATCATTAGGTTTTATAATTATTTCATTATTTGGTAAACCAGTTACAGTTAATTTTGTTAATTTAAAATTTGCCATTTCTTCATCATGACGTCTATCCAAATCAGATTCCATTTTAACAACTTCTTCAGTTATTTCCTTTTTACGTTTTTTATCACCTTTGCATATTGACTTTTTCAAGTTTTGTATTTTAGCTATTAAAAATAAACATTATTAAATTATTAATAAATAATATCAATGCAATTTTCTCGATTGAAAATAATTTTATTTACCTAGTAATTCTTTACGTTCTTTTTTGTGTCTCAGTGACAATTGTTCCTCGCTCGTTTCATCAGCCATTATTAATTTGTTGATCAAGTTTAATTATTTATTATTATTAACAATAAAATAACAAAAGAGAACACGAACAACAACAATCAGCTTTCTATGTAAACAAAATAAAAATGGACGTTCAACAAATTAAGTAGATAACAGCTGATTTTTAAAAGTCTGAAAAAAAATATTGAAACATTAAATAATAAGTTAATGAATAAAACTAATAATAATTATTACTTTTACATATAACAAATGTGACAATTACTTATTTATGAGTAATTTATAAATAATAAATCAAAACAATCGCTGAAATTTCCACAGCGACGCAAATGACTGTCACCTGATAATAAACAATTGTAAATTCATGGAGTATGTACTATGTAGCTATGTAGACCTTCATGATTAAAATGACAAGAGTGGCTGCAAGAAAAGTGTAGTCGAAAATTCAGATCATCTTCAGCTACAATCGTTTTAGTTTGACGCTTTTATTTATTTTAAAAATGGAACAAGCAAGTACAATTATTGTCAGTAAATATTATTTTATTAAAACTAATATTCATTTTTTTTTAAATACTTAAATAACTTTATAATAATTTTACGTATAAATAGTAACTGCATTGCATTGAGGTTAAGTTTTGTTGTTAAATGACAAACAAAGCTTAAACTAAACTATGTGTTTGATTGTTTGGCAACAATAAATAATAGTAGGTATATATTTATTTATTCATTTATTTATTTTTTTATTTAAGGAATATGTTGAATCATCAGTCTATACATGTAGGCTTTGTGATGGAGAATATGAAAAAGCATTAATAAATCAGCATACTTGTTTGCAAGGCTACAATCAACTTTGGATTAATCCAAAAACTAATTTTTTTTATCCATTATTAGGTTGGTATATTATTTATAAATTTAGTATTATATTATTACAAATTTACAATTATTTATTACAGATGATAATGTCACAATTGTCACACGTGATCTTGAAGGAAATGAAACTAAAGTACCATATAAACAACTGGAGGATGAACCTGGTAAATGATAACCAATTAATTATTCTTTTTTATCTCAAACTTGTTGGTAATTTTAAATAATTTTTTATTTATCAAATTAGCTATTATTGTGAAGCCTGCCCCAAGTTTGAAGAAAAACAAATTTATTAGTTTTTCACCTGGAGTGAAACGAGACTATATTGGAATACCAAATTCTAAAAATTTTTCACACGATGATGAGGAAGATCTTATCAACGAAGTAAGAGAACGAGAATCACTTTGGAATAATAGATTACCACTTGAAGAAAGAACAATACGTGTTAGATCATTACTTTGGCAAGAAGTGTCAGATGCACTTGGTGGTAATTATTTTCATATAAATATATTATATTTAATTATATTTGCTGTTGCATTAATTTTATTTATTTATAATTCATTCAATAGGACGAGTATCAGCAGACGGTGCTAAGGCAAAATTTAAAAACTTATGGGACTCATATCGTAGAATAGTTCATGCGGAAAATTCATCTAAAAATATTTCAAGCAAAAAAGATGGCAAACGAAAATGGCATCATTATGAGTCCATGGATTTTTTACGTGACTCATGTTTATCAACTAAAAAGTAAATTAATTTATATCTAAGTTTTAAACTATCAGCTTGTGATAATTTAATTTCATCTAAATTTTTTTAGATCAGCATTAATGACTGAAAATTTAAATGATTCATGGAGTAATGATAGCCATGACATGACGACTTTACCACAGAAGAAACAAATTAAAAAATTCAAAAATGAAAGTGTAAAAAGTGATAATGTATTATCACCTAATAAAACTGACGGTAAATATATTTTATTTAATTTTATTGATAATAATATTCATAATAATTTGTTTTGTATAAATTGATTATTTATTTATTTTTTATAAATAGATATCGTTAGTCCACAAGAACCTGGTTATGATTCAGAGCCAGATGCATCAGCAGTTCAATCAAGTAAGATAAAAATGATAATTCAAATGTAAATATGAGATATTTTTTCGTCAAATTAAAATTAATAAATTAATGTAAATATTATTTTTAGCATCACGTAACACAATCGCATGGGAAAAAATTGCTGAAGCATTGTGTTCATCACAAACAAATAATGAAGCACCATTGATTCCACAACGTGATGAAATTGATTCAATATTACATGTTATAAGTTGCAGAGTAAGAAAAATACCAAGAAAAAAAGCTATGACATTTTTAAATAAATTTTTTTTAGAGTCATGTGATCTTGAAAATAATGTATAAATTAGTAAATATTACATCATAAGTTTTTAAAATATTGTATATTTGATTGCGTATGTCTGGTAGTCTTATTATCTTGAAATGCGTTATTTTCTTTCTAAATCATCAACAAAATAATAAAAAATTTATTTGTAATTAAAAAATTACTGAAGTTTCTTTTGTTTAGATGAAACATTATGTGTTTCAAGCTCATTAATATGATTAAGATAAGTTTTAAAATGTCCACATCACCTTATAAGAAAAGTGTGTCAAAGAAAAATCGAAGATATCATCTATTTTATTTGTTCTACATTATGATAAAACACAATAAATAAATAAATAACTCCATTCAAATCTTTTCCGAATTTTCCGGTATAAGTACCTGTCGCAAATTCGCAATTTTTTATTTTTTTTATTTTTCTGCATAGAACTATCATGAAGATTCATCATAAGATCGTCGTTCTTTTTGTAAATCGGGTATTAATATTTAATATTTATTGTTGTTCTAAAACTCATCCAAACTGGATCAAAGTGACAGAAAAAAAAACCGTGGGGTTAAACTAAAACAAAAAAAACATATTATCAATCAAGATAACTTGAAAAATATTAATATGAAACCAACTCCTGTTGTTGATGAAATGTTTCCCGAGGGTGCTGGACCATACATGGATCTTGAAGAGGTATTTATAACATAACAAATAATCAGGGTTATGTTTACACTTTTATATTAATTAAAATTTATATTTTGTTATCTAAATTATACAAATTCAGTTTAATCACAATTTAATTATTATTAAACTTAGGCTGGTGGTTCCAGTGGCATATTGATGGATCTTGCTGCCAATGAAAAGGCAGTTCATGTTGATTTTTTCAATGGTAAACAAAACAATTAATAAACAATAACCACATGAATATATAATCATAAATAATATTTTTAATTTTCAGATTTCGAAGATTTATACGATGACAATGACCTTGAATAATATCAAATTAAAAAAATAATAAAAAACTGTAATTACATAATTTAAATATTAATAATTAATAGTTCGATAATATCTAACTGAAATAAAGTAAATCTATATACCTAAATTTATTTGTTTTCATTTAATTTAATCAGCAAATTTGTCTATTTCAGTGATGTTAACTCAATGAAATAAATAAAAAATTAAATCTATTTAAATAATAAAATTCATGATAATTACGGTTTAAAAAAATGTTAATAAATTAATTATTGAATGAAAACATGAATCGATGATGACAATATTATTATATTTATTACTAATAATAAACTCAGTTGATCAAATATTTAATAACAAATTAATAATAATTAATTTTTTTTCAAATCAATTTGTGTTTCTGTTGTTGTTGTTTTTTTTTTACCACAAAGGGTAACAATTAATTGTTTATAATAAATGTGCCATATGAAAAAAGAGTAAATTGTATTATATTTTATACATATACCTTGATGAATAATAATTGGTAAGATTATAATTTATAATACATACATACTAGACGTATAAATTTTTTTTTATTTTTTTTTATTTTCTGTTAATTTTTTTATGAATGTTTTTTGTGTGTTAATTTTTTGTGTTTGTTTTATTTTTTTATCGTGTGAAATACGATGCAAGATTAATATTAGCACCGGATATTATTTTCTTTCTCCCTGCGTTTTACGAATAAAAAATTTCATGCAATTTCTTTTTTTTTTTTTGATACAATAATTTTTTTGTTTTTTTTTTTTTACAATAAAAATTAAAATAATTCATAACGAATCAGAGCAAACAATTATGATTATATAAGCAACAAAAAAATGCCCTTTTTTTTCTCGTATTTTGACAATTGGCCAATTGGAGGATTCACTTTTTATTTTGCTATATCAATGAATTATTTATACACAACTATTTTCTTAAATAAAATTAGTGTAATTAATTTTAAATCATGTCAAATGTAAAGCCATAATATATATATATATAATTTATTTTTTTTATACTCGAAATACTCAAGTGAAAACGCACAAGTAAAAATACAGCGATGTAAAAATATCAATAAAATTTCTGGCTTAAAATTTACTTAAATCCAGATCATTTTTATTTATGTTTTTTTTTTTTTTCTCATATTATTATTAATAATCATTCGAGATAATTTATTTTTTCTTTCTCCTAAAACTTATTAATAGCTTTACATTTTTTAATCATTTTAAATTATTAATTTATTTATTCTACACTGATATAGCATTTAAAAAAAAACGTGCAATTCAGTTAAAAATTGATAATTTATTTAAGAAACAAAAGATAATTAAAAATCAATATTAAAAAAAAAAAAAAAAAAAAAAATAGGCTAACGAATAAAAATCTTTTTTTTTTTTTTTTTTTTTTTTTTTCTTTTTTTTTTTTTTTTTTTTTTTTTTTTTTTTTAATAATTATTTTTAATATTATTATTATTATTTTGTATTGTCCACGAGCTAAGATGCTAGTTGATTTCAATATCACTGTCCATCCCAACATGTTCATCGTGTTCAAATTCTTCTATATCTTCTTCTTCTTCTTCCGAATACCCTGAATGTGGTGATAGTGGTTCCTCCGATAATGAAGTACGTGATGATGATGGTGGTCTTGAGCTTGCTTCTAATTTAATATCCATTTCATCAATTGATGTACTTGCTCCAGATAATGTAACAGGAATGAATTTTTCAAGATCACCCGATACAATTTCTAAATAAATTTTAAAAAAGAAATTAAATAACTATTAAAGAGGAAATTTTTATTTATATATTATCATTATTATTATTAATGTATATACATACGATCAAGATATTTGTGAAATGATTCAGGAACCATCGTTTTAGCGAGAGCTAAATTTTCCTCTGTACATTCACCTCTATCCAAACCCAATACTAGATCCATACATTTCAGCATTTGAAAATCATCATTTATTTCAAACTTACCATTAAAATTGAACAGGTACTCGGATTTATCATTTGTTATACTGCAATCAACAACAGTTTTTTTACTTGTATTTATTAGTATAAATGGTAAGTGTATTGCTGAATTTGGTGTTGGTGGTCCATATTTATTTTCAATTTCAGTATTACGTTTAACAAGATTTTTAAATGCGACATGGTGCATTACTAAGTCATGTAATTGTTTTGTTTTAGCTTTAATACGTTCAATTTTTTTTTTTTTATCTTTTTCAAGTGCTATACATTCTTGTATTGAATTTGTTGGTAAACCAAGCCATCTTATTTCTTTTTTTTCTTTTGATATTATATTCATAGCCATTAATACATTTAATGCATCGTAAACACGTCTACGTATATTTTTTTGATCATACTGTTGATCTGGTAATGTATTACCAGTTGCTGGATTTGTAAATTCACCAACTAGCTCATCAGCAACTTCGTTATATGATGTTGTACCTTTTTTTTTAACTTTTTCACAAACTTTCATTGAAAAATGTCTCAATCCTTTTCCAACTTTTTCCGTTTTTCTTCTTTTGCTACTTTAATTATTAACATACAAACAAACAAACATAAATATTTTAATGAATTAAATTATTAAAGGTTAGTTTGATAGAATAATAATTAATATATTACTCTGGAACAAAGTCACTGCCATCAGTATCATGACGTTTTCTACTTGAATGATCTATTATAGGTGTGACAAATGTTTTTCCACTGGCATCTTTTATTATTTTTTGTCCACTGGTTTGCTGCTGTGATACGAATGCTTGCTTGATATCATTCTAATTATCATGAATAAAAGTAAAAAAAAAAAAAAAAAAACCAAACAAACAAAAAAAAAACAAAAAAATCATAAAAAAATACAACAAATTATATTTTAAAAAATAAAAAATAATAATACTATTGATGAAAAAAAAATAATAATAAATAATACAAAATAATGCCTGGTTTTTTAAATTTAATAGTTAATCAACGAACCATTTGAGCTGGTGTTAGATGAATTGTTTTTGCTATCATTCCTTCAACTGGTTTTCCTGATGATACTTTAGCATGTTGCATAGGTATTGTAACAAGTCCTATTAGAACCAAAATGAAAAAAACATAACCCCATGTTAAAATTGTTCATTGTACTTTATAATTTATCAATTAATAACAATAATTAACTCACGTTGTGCAGGTGTTGATGGACTCTGCAAACTAATTGTTCTTAAAACTTGCTGTCCAGACGACAACACCTAAAGTCAAATTTATTATACTAAATAAAATTAACTATTCAATGATAAATAACTTATATTACTATTAATGATTTCAAGCTATAATTAGTGTTTTTTATTTTAAAATTTAAATATCACCTGGTGTGAATCTTGACCAGATGTTTTGACGATTTTAATTCCTCCAGTATTTGTCGTTCCCATGATATTTGATATATTTTTATTTGGCGTGCTTTGCACGACTTTAATAACTTGTGGACAGCCTAGAATAAATTTAAAAAAAAAATGATATCTCAAATAACTTCATCCATTTTGTAACTTATCAAAAATATATATATACGTATCTCAATTAACAAGAAAGAAAAAAAAAAGCTGACATGAAAAAAAAATTAAAAAAAAAAAAGATAGCAGTTACTAAAAATTTTTCAAGTTCAATATTTATTATTTTGCAGGAGAATTAATGAAAATCAATGAACATTACCAGAATACATATTAAGTGAATATATATTATTATAAAAAAATTAGAAACAATAAAAAAATTATCAGTTAGGTCGATGTAAAAAATGTCGTGCACGTTGCAAGCCAAGAATGGTCGACAAAAACGACACAAGGCCAAGATAAAAAATAAAAAAAATAAATATATATTTGTATGAAAAAAAACCAATATATATCCTATACAATATCAATAAAAATATAATATAACAAATATATAATAATATATATAATATATAATAAAAAAAAAAATTAAAAATAATAATAATAAATATTTATTATAAATAAAATAAGCCAACAAGACATTGTTTAGCCGACAATTGGCGGGTTACTTTATTCAACTCACCATTAACATCGTGTATCAAAAAATTCATTGTTTTATTTTGTTGTGTCATTACTGGATATTAACTTGACGTATTGGGATCAATATATCATCACAATGATCTACAATAAACAATTATAAATATAAATAAAATAATTTATAATGCCGCTATAATGATTCTCTCGACAACGTATTCATCCAAAATGGCGACTCTCATACTGACTCCAAAATAATTTTTTTTTCACACATATTATTAATAATACAACGAATAATATTCATCAAAAAAATAATATAAATAAATAATTATAATATCAATGTTTATTATAACATTATTATTTAAAACACAATATTAATCATTATATTATTATTATTGATAATAAAATAATGATCATAACACTTGTCTTAAAAAATTGTTGCATTTAGCGTGCAAAATAGATCACAAGAGAATGGAGCTTGGCGGCAGGACAAAGCTTAACAGCTGATTGGTTGTTTATTGATCACGTGTAAAATACATTACATTTCCCACTATTTTTTTATTATTATTCAACAATATTATTTATAAATAATATTAATATTATCAATACACTTATATTATGATTGAATTTAACATCTTACCTCAATCAAACAACAACAAAATATTATATTTTATCTCACTCTGTTAAAAAACTACTTGCCCGCCCTCAAAAAAACATTCTAACCTCAAAAATATTTTACATGATACGCGGAAAAGGCGCAAACTCCAAGGACGCCATCTACGTAAAAATTATTATTATGACAGGTGGAACGACAAATAGTAAACAACTTTAGGCTTAATTTTCATTGAGCTACATGGAACTGTCAAAATTTATTTTTATTTTATTATTTTTACCATTTTTTAGCCTTATTATTTAATTATTATTATATTTATTATAATAATTTATCAATATTATTATTAATTATTGTATCAAACATCACGAAACTTGAAGTGAAAGTTTATACTATAGTTGTTATTATTACTATAAAACAGCTGATTTATCTAATGTCTCTTTCTTTCTCCCTCTCTTTCAACTTGGACTAAAAGTGGATGCCTATGAAAAAGTGGTGTATTTAAGTTCCAACGTGTCACATACGTATCTAACCTCTTTACCAAGACCTTCTTTGGTAAACGTTAGTTGTACTACAATCACTTTTGTTACTTCATTCTTTGATAATAATTAGTTATCTATTTATTTATTTATTCAAGTGACATAGATATTGTCAACTAGTCAAAAAAAAAAAAAAATAAAATGGATGTAATTAAATCACCTACCTTAGTTAACCATATATTAGAAACGATTTTTTTATATTTAGATGTACGATCACTTAACAATTGTTCTCTTGTTTGTAAAGATTGGTACAGGTTGTTGGTTAATGAAAATAGTTATATATGGAAAGTAAAATGTATGGGAAGACTTCCCTTAGAAGTATGGGAATTAGATTTATTATCATCACTGACAACTTGGAAAGAAAAATTACGTGCTCATTATTATGCCTGGAATCCAAATGATTGTTCAAAAAATATATCCATACTAACAGATGGTTTTACTCTTTTGCGGTAAAGTTAATTAATTATATTATTAATAATATATACTTATATCAGTTAATTTATATTAATTTTTTATTTATTTTAGATCTCCAACTGTACACACTACTGACGCTTGTAGAGGTAAAATTGGATTTACAAGTGGTAAACATATCTGGGAAGTTATTTGGAATGGACCACTTGGTAATGTTGCTGTTATTGGAATTGCAACCAAAGATGCACCACTTACTGCTAAGGGATATTATGGACTACTAGGTACTGATGAAAATTCATGGGGTTGGAATTTATTGAATAATGATTTGGTACACGATGGTCTTATCCAAGGTCAATATCCATACTGGGAAAAAAATAAAAAAAAAAAGAAAGAAGCACCTCCAAAATATCGGGTAAATATTATTTATTATTTGTATAATTACATCAATTTATCAATAAATTATTTAATTTTATTATTCATTTAAACAAATAGACTGGAGAAAGATTTCGAGTCATTTTGGATTGTGATGATAACATATTGTCATTTGAAAGGAATCATGAATGGCTTGGTCCTGCATTTTCAGGTAATTAATCAATACTTACTTACTTAATCAATACTTACTTGACAAATACTTACTTATTTTTTTCTTATTTTTAGATTTACCTGTAAAACGTTTCTATCCATGTATATCAGCTGTTTATGGAAACACTCAAGCATCATTAGTTTATATTGGTTCACAACTCAGTGATAACACAATTATTTAAATAATATTATTACCAAATAAATTAAAAGTCAAATTATTTTATAACTGTGATATCGGCGTTATTTTTGTTCAAATAAGAACAATGAAATTATTATATTTTTTCTAATGTTTATAAATACCTTTATACATCTTCATGAATTATAAAATATTCATTAAACAATTAAACTCTTATTAAATATAAGCAAAATTAAATAAGCCTGTTATTTTGTTTTCTGAGTAATTTCTTGTCAATATTAAAGACTTACTATTACACTTGATGTTTTCGTTCTATTATTTATTATGCATTGTTTAATAATACCTAACTATAAAGCTGATTTAATAAAAAAATATTAGCAAAATAAAAAATGATAAATTGGCAAGAAGACGAGTGTTGATTTAATTAAAAATTTTTTAAAAATTATTAATATTATAATTCGTTTGGATCAAACTGGAACGTCATGGATTAAAATTTGAGTCATTATTTTTCTTTTTATGCTTATTTAAAATATAATTTCACGACTAGTAACAATTTGTTCTTTTAAAAAATATTCATTTAACGACAATAATAAACTACCCTTCCCCATTATCTAAAAAATACCATTTATCAATTGAAAGCTATTGTTCCCTAAATTTTGCTTTTTCGAAATACGAAATTTCAGTATTTCTACATTAATAAATAGTTAACAACAAATAATAATAATAAACAAGTTTGAAAATAATTTTCAAAATATCTTGTTTAATTTTTACAATTTTTTTTCATTATTAAAATCCAGCGAGTAAATTAATTAGTTATTTTCTCTTTATAATAACTAATCAACATGAGCACTACCATTACTCTTATCACTTGTTGGAAAATCATGATAAATTGTTTCATTTAATGAAGATTTAACTTTTGTTAGTGAAAATTTTGTAAACATAAAATTACCTCCCATGTACATTAATTTGGCTAAAAGTGGACAAAGTATACCTTGATGAATGATGGATGATAAACGATAATATTTATTTCCAAAAGGATCCAACATTGCTGGACAAAGCATGTGACTAAGATTTGTTTGAATTGGCTAGAAGAATAAATAAATAACATTATTTTTTTCTATCATTTATTGATTTATTTATAATTAAATGTATACTTACAAAAGCAAGAGGTTGAAGAATCCAAAAATGATAACCCATATTAAAAGCAAAAGCTAAAATACTCCAACTCCAATCATTCAATGGTTCAACATTATAAACACCACCAAGTCGCATTAAATAAAGTGGTATTACAACCATCATACCATGTTGTAAATAATACATTGATTTATCAGCAAATATCTTGAATAAAAATAAATAAATAAATAAATAAATTGTCATACTATTTAAAGCAATTAAAAACTTACAATTCGTGATTCTGTTTCTGGAAATACAAATGCCAATAATGGTCCATTCATAAAATTAAGTTGTAGTCTAAATAATGCTGTTACTAATTTACTAGGTTTTGCAGCAAGTAAATACAACTGCAAAAAAACATTATACAAATTAATAAATAATACATGATAAATAAAAAAAGGGTTATTACCTGAATTAAAGTTGTTATGTGACATGGATTCAATATATACACAACAGTTTTACTTGAAAATTTAAATCCTAATTCCATGCCAAATATCATTGACATTATAACAAGTAAAATTTTTTTACCACTTCTATCTTGATTAACATATTTAATATTATTTTGATAAGTTATATTTTTGAATCCATATGTGAATAAATAAATATTTAATATTGATACAAGAAGTGTTTCAATTATTCTATATTCATTTGATATAAAATATGTACACTCTGGACCCTGATTACGAGGTATGGAAGCATTAACACCACTGTATGCCCACTCAAACATTTTTAAAATTTTCTAAAACCTAAATTACACAAAAAACAGAATTAAAATTTATTATTTTTGTCAAATACTTTATGTTATATAAATGTTGAATGTTATTTACCCCTTCTACTTTTATCTCTAAGCAATAAAAAAAAAAAAGAACAAACAATAACAACTAAGAATAAATAAATTATAATTAATCAATGTAAAATATTTATAAATTACTAATTAAATTATCAATAATTTGTCAAATATTTATTTACTCATATATTTATCTTAGCAATTATCTTTTTTTTCCAAATTAAATAAATTAAGTTGTATAATCTTTAAGGTTAGAGTCTAATTTAATTAAAGAAAACTATTTAATTTAATTTAACTGACATAATTTGATATTAAATAATTAAAATTATTGTTTTCCAATATTTTGGAGTTAATTTAATTTTTGTTTTAGTTTAATATAAATATTGACAACTCACCACACTGACTAAACGTCAGATAATATCTCTCAGAGTAACAAAAAAAAAAATAAAAAATAAAAATAATTAAGTACTTATTATTTACTTTTTTTGTAAAATAGATTTAGTACAAATGACGTCATTTATATGCAACCAACCAAGTTAATATAAAAATCAAATATACAAACTCAAACTTACTCAGATAATACGATATAAAACACAATGATTATTGTTTTTTTTTTAAATTACTTTTATTTATTGATTAAACAAGTCTAATCAATTGCTGTTACAACAATTGCATGAGAATAATGTGCAAATTAATAATATTGTTATTATAATAATTATTATTATTTAAACGAAAAAAAATCATCTAGAAAAAATTAAAAACATTGATATACATTGATTATTATAGTTCTGGAAGATAATTATTGATAAAACAACAAAAAATTATGAAATAATTGGAAGCAATGTTTAAATTCTCATGTACTATTTTAAATATTATTTTGAACATTTTTTTTTTCAATTTGTTTATCATTTAATCAATGATTTTTTTATTATTATTGTTTAATGATTTTTTAATTTCCATAGCAAGTTTATAGCCAAGTTCTGGTCTTCTGTCACGACCCTCAACCATAGCTTTAACTTGGCATGAATTAACAATAACACCAGAACAACCAACAATACGTTCTTTTGTTTTTTCAATATCAACAAGATCAACACCACGACAACAATCATCAATTAATATTGTACGTAATCCACTTGTTAGTGCATCAATAGCTGTTGCACCAACACAAACATCATATGCAATACCACAAATATAAACATCAGTTATATTTTTATCATCTAATTGTGATTTTAATGTTGTTTTAGCTAATTTTTTATTATCCCAAAATGCTGAATATGAATCAACTTCTGGATTTGTACCTTTGTATATTTTAATAGCTTTATCAACTATTTTTAAATCTTTATGTAATTCAGCACCCCATGAATCTTGTACACAATGTCGTGGCCATAAACGTTGTTCAAGTTGATATTTACCCTTGAATATAACTGTATCATATAATTTTGCATTGTCTCTTGATATTGGTGATGATTCATCAAGTTCTCTATTGATAAAAAAACAAAATAAACAAATTATTATTAATTACTTAAGTGATTAGCTATGCATTGAATTACCTCATGTGCAAATTATCAATAAATGACACATGATCAACAGGATGCCAATCCAATGAATGAAAAAATGAATCAAATGGTACTGTATCAAGAATATTATTTATCGGTTCAATAACTGCTAAACCATCATGTTGTGCTGAACAATTTTTAATATTCAATGAACCACTTATAAAATCATTTTGTACATCGACAACAATTATGGCACTCCTTGGTCGAGTACAAATTTTAATCCAACGATTCCAACACATCTAAAATACAATAAATACATAAAAGGTAATAATGTCAACAATAGATTTAATTATATAGCTTTCCTGCTGATTACATAATAATGCAATTTTAAAGCTTGTCATAAACATAAGCAAACAATATAATGCAAACAAACAATTTTTTATTTTTTTTTTTCAACGATTATTATTTTTAACGAGCTCAAGTTTCGTAACAAGTTTTTTTATCATTTTATTTTTTATCACCTTTTAAAATGACATATATTTATGTCTTTCTATTAAATTAAACCCTTGAATTAGTTATTAATTTTTTAATAATTATTATCATGAAAAAACTTACCTCAAATTCTTTTGAATCAATAAAACCATCAGAATTCATATCAAATATATCAAATATTTCTCTTAGTTGTTTTTCATCAAGACCGTAAATTTTACCACGATCATTGCGAAATAGTGCCCGGCAAATATATTCGAATTCATCAATTGACAATAAACCATCACCATCCTTATCAAACGCAGCAAAACACGCGTCCATTTTTTTTCCAATAATAAATTTAACTTCTTTATCAATATAATTTTGCATTGTTTAATGGTTACCAGGACTATTGTTTAATCAATAATTTAATTTTATCACGAAGTCAAAAGAGAAATAAAGAACAACTCAATATATGTATGAATTGCTTTTTTATTTTTTTACTTTTTACCTGTGCGTGTTTGAAGAACCGGCTTCTATAACAGTCTGTTAAATACTAAAGTTCAAATTTGTTTCAACAGCGCATGTTCCACCGGTATTTGCAAACATTTATGTGCATTTGTAAATTGAAAAAAAAGGAAACAGTAAAGTGATGCATGTATCAACAAGTTGTTATCCTTTTTATTATATTTTTATTCTTTTTTCCTCTAAAAAAGTGAATAAACGATTAGATAATAATAAAAGTTTACTGATAAGCAAACACTATTAATGATTAGTTTTTAAAAATAAAATAATAATTTGAAGAAAAAATGTAAATAACTTGACACAGTTCTTTTCTTTTTTAATTATTCTTGATTTAATCGATGATGTGTTAGCAATGATACATCTAATATTGATTCAGATTGTAATAATTCACTGACTTGATATTTTAATGATTCTTCATATGCATAAGTAACAGATGTATCAGTTAATTGTATATTTGATTTAGCAAGTATTAATATACAATTACGTAAACGTCCACATACTTCACGATCTTCTTGTTCAACTTTTGTTAAATCTTGTGTAAAACCACCTTCTGAACGATCAGTATTTTGTGTGTTTGCACCAATAAATACATATCCATTATTACCAAGTATCAATGTTGCACCATTTGGTAAATTATGAAAATGTGTTTTTCTTCTTTTAATTAATGCTGGTGGTACTTTAATCATAATACCTTGTGATAGTTTACCATATTTTAAAACACGTGTATGAAGTGATAATGAACCATCAGCATAAGTACTTTGTACTTCAGCACATATTAAATCACCTTCTTGTAAATATCTTCTCATTGTTTGTTCATCCTCAGCTGATCTTCTTCGCTATATTTTATAATATCAAATTAATAAATTAATTAAATTAATTATAATGACTAAATGATATTTTTAATGCTTACCAATTCACCACCAGGTAAATTAACTGATGACAATAAAAGTACTGAATCAAGTTTTGAATTTGTATCAACTTTCCAACGACTTTGTTGTACTTCTGTTATTCTACCAACAATAACATCACCAATTTCACCTTGATAACGTGTTTTTAATGGTCTTATTGATATTAATTTATTTACTTTTTCAAGTACACCAGCAACTGATGCACGAAGACATTCATCCTCATCAACATATGTACCATGACCCCTATTTTTGAATATTAATTAGTTAGTTGTATATGTATTATTAAAATATTGTTGATTGATAAATTATTGACTGACCTTAAATAACCAACTTGACTTGATACCTCTTCTCCAGGAGTATAAAATTTTGGTTGATTGTTATCATTGATTATCAAATTTCCATCAATTCGTTCTGTTGCCAATTTTATATTTATTTTTGGTATAGTATCCATATTGTTATTAATTTGTTTTATATTGTTATTTATTGTTTGTTATTAATAGTCGTAACTTTCAGAGGTTAATGAAAGCCTTTTATTGAAAGGTGGTATGTACTATGTACTTTGTAAATACACATAAAGGCAGAAAAAATTTTCAGCTTATGTTAGGACATGTTAGGACTTAGGAGTTAGGACTTAGGAGTATAAATAGAATCGCCATGTGGAAACTGGATTTTTTATTAGTAAAGGCAGTAAAGGTTAGATAGACACATTGTCGAATCATCAAGTGTTGAATTGTTGTTAAACTTATCGATAAAATATTTAAATTAAAATAACAGCAGGTAAATATAAACAATAATTTATTTATAAGTTTTAATAAAAAATTAAGCAATAAATAATTAATTTTTATTTGTTTTACTTTACAGTTAAAATGGAGGATTTTGTGATGACAAAAGGAGCCAGGGACAAACAAAATGTTGTTGAAAATTTTGTATCAGTAACTCACTCAAGTTATAAAAAAAAACCTAAACAAAAAAATGATGATGATCATCATTTTAATAAATTTAGTTTTAATAAAAATGACAGTGATGATATTGATCCAAGACGTAAACAAGAAATCGAAATGAAACGTTTACGTTGGGATGTTATGAAATTTGGATCATCTGGTTTTGATAAAAAAACTAAAAATAAAGCTAAAGTTGAATTGGCAATAAGCCTAGGTGCAATACCACCAAAAAATCGTGCTATGAATTATAAAAGATTACAAGAAAAACGTAAACTTGAAAAAACAAAAGAAGAAGATACACCAGAACGTCAATCAGGTATTACAAATAGTTTAAAATCAACTAAAATCAAGAAAAAACGAGTCAGAAAAGATACTGGAATTCTTGGTGTTTATGGAAAGGTAGAAAAAAAATTTCTAAATAATAAATAAATTAAATAAAAAAGAAAGAAAATATGTAAAATTATCAACAGTATGTTATCATATTTTCCCCTGTTTTTACATTTTTTTTTTTATAATAATAATTATTTGTTACTAAATTTTTTGTGTTTTTTTTTTTTTCTACAAATTTAAAATATTACTACTTTTAACTATTAACAAGTAATCAAGTAATAAAATAAGATTTTTTATATAATTTAAATATACAATAGTATTCTTTATTTTTGTTTTTTTTTTTTTTCAACTTTTAACTCTAATTATTTCAGGTCTTACTCATTAATATTCCTATTATCTTTGTTTTCTTCATTATCAATTTTACTATAATTTAATAATTAAAAAATACAAAATAATTTTTTCAGTATCAAGTGTCACAGTGGAATGATTCGACACTTGATTATCTGTTTATTTATATCTTTGTTTTATTATGAAAATTGTTTTTTTTTTTTATTATTTAAATAATTTTATTATAATTATTTGATAAATTAAGTCGAGGAGATTTCGGTTGATTAATCATAGGCAGCAGCTGTTGGTGCCACTTCAAGAAGCATTTGAAGAAAAACATTAACACCCTCTGTTAAAAACATAACAAAAAAAGATTAGTCAATTATATTATTTAAATTATTAATTATTAAATTAATAAATACCCATAAATTTTGGTACATATCCATATTTAACAAATGGAAGATAAAAAAACATTCCAGCTCCAATAAAACCAGCAGCATAAAGATATTCAATCTGTGGATTATCAATTATTGGTGCAACAATCAGGTACGCTGATATAAATAATACAAGAATTGGTATAACAAGTGGACACTTGTATGGTCTTGGATGATTTGGACGTGTCTTACGCATAACTAATAATGCCATCATAGCACCACCATAAAAAATCCATGCAGTAAATGAAAAAAAATCAATTAATGAATCAATATTTCCTGATATAACCATTGCAGCTAGAACAAACAAATTATATATTACATTAATAATAAATTATTGATTAGATTTGTGATTAAAAAAAAAAAGTATATTTACCTGCAACTAATGAATGAAATATTAAACCAGGTGCTGGTGTAAAACGTCTAACATGAACATAACTTAAACAATCAAGAAGATGCCCTTGTCTTGATGCAGCAAAACACAATCTTCCGGCAGCAAAAAGTGTACCATTTGCTGATCCAAATGTACTAACAGCAACAGACAGTGGCATTAACCATGCCATAACACCTAATATTCGATTTCCAAATGTCTAATGATAAAAGAAAGAGTGTTATCAATTTATTACTATTATTAATAATAATAATAATTAATGAATATACTTACAACAGCAACAGCTTCACTTTCAATCATTTCGGTTGGTGACATAACAGCCAAATATGATAAATTAATAAGTGCATAACAAACTGTAACAAGTGGTATACCAATCATAATACTTCTTGGTAAATTTTTAGATGGATCTTTAATTTCTTCAGTAACATAATTCAAGTTATTCCATCCATCATATGCCCATAAACCAGTATAGAATGCTGTTGCAAGTCTACCAATATTAACACTATCACTACCGTCCATTGTTTGAAATGCACCATTTAAATGTTGTGTATTACCTTTAGCAAGTGACCATGTGCCACCAACAATAATAACTAATATTGCTATTAATTTAGCTGCTGTAAATGCATTTTGTACACCAGTTGCTAAATTAACACTATAACAGTTAATTAATAATATTATTAATATTGCTAATATTGCAATAATTTTAACAAGTAATTGTGGTGGTTCACATTCAGTTGAAAATGCTTCAACAGCATATTGTGAAAATGATAAACATATTATAGCCATTTGTGATGGTTTAAGTACAAGTGTTGATACCCAAGAAAATAAAAATGCTGGTGGTGCACCAAATGCATCCATAAAATATGCATATTCAGCACCACTACTTGTATTCATTGTACCAAGTTCAGCATATGCTAATGCACCAAATAGAGATAATATACCACATCCAGTCCATACTAAAAAACTAATACCAATACTACCAGTACGTACAAGTAAACCAGATGGTGATACAAATATACCAGAACCAATCATTGTACCAACAATTAAAGCCACCCCACTGACGAGACCCACCCGTCTCTTGAGGTGAATAGGGTCATTCGTCTCTGGATCTGATCCCTCCAATCCTCTACATAGTCCATCAATATTATTTTCATTTGTTCCAATTTTTGATGATGATGATATATCATTGTTTTCTGTTCTTTCATTATTGTTACGTAATTTCCATCTGTTTCGCCAGCTATTACTTTCCAATTTTTCATTATCATTTGATGATGAATCTGCTGTTTTTGTCGATTCTTGTCCCAGGGTAGCTATAAAATATTTTATAATTATTAATAGACATTTGGAATTTTTAAATTTCATATCATTTTATTTTTAAATTTTTATTTTTATAACATAATAAAAGTTACAGAAAAAATAATAATAATCAAAAGTGTTATAAGAATCTTTTTTTTTCTTCTCAACTCTTTGGTTTAAAATTTTTTTAAATAACTGTAGTTATACTCAATTGACACGTGCGTGACACTTGTCGTTTTTCAAGGACATAGTTTATAGATCCAGAAAAATAAATAAAAAAACAATAGCTTCTAGCGATATCATTAATTGATAAATAAAAAAAAACAAATGTACATTTATTTAAAAAAATAATTCCAGTTGTATATATATAAAAGGGACCTTGAAACAGAGCTTAAAAAGTTATGTCAAGTGATTTCCGTGCTTCATCTAATTATTTAATAATGGCATTGACATTGACAATCTTTGGCCGAGAATTTGTGAATTATTTCTGGCAATATTTCTTAAAATTATTTAACAATTTTCGCGTGACTTGATTTATACATATTACTGAAAAAATAAAAGTTAAAAAAATATTAAGATATTTTATTTTTGTCAACAGTTTAAGTATATACGCTTTATTAATTTAATAATTTTTATTTAAATAACTTTTAATTGCTAGTATTAAAAAAATAAAAACAAATTCATTCATTGAGATTTTATCAGTGTATAATTGATACAAAAAAAAAATTAATGACCAATTATTTCGTTACTATTTTCAATCACATTTTAAAGTTGTTTATTTCGGCAGACAACCACGTGAGTTCTATTTTAAATAGTCTTAATTACTAGTTGTTAAATTCGACTGTCTACACTTGCTTGAATTTTTTTTATTTTTATAATTAAAGCCTTTTTTTTTTTTTTCTTTAAACTTTTTGAACAACCTCCAAGTAAAAGTTCTTTGATTTTTAAGTATTTTATTATTCAAGATTTTTTTAAAAATATTTATTTGAAATTTTTTCAAATATTTTTATTACCAACATTAAAAAAGGATTTTATTAAATAAATATATTTATTTTTAGTGCTTTGAACTGTTGTTTAAAAATAAAATTTAAAAAGAAAAAAGTTTAAAATAAATGAGCTAGTTTTTTTTTTCATTTCTGATGCAATTTATATTTTATTTTCTTTCACTCAAGTTACACAAGACATTGAAATAATTTTAAAAGAAAATATAATAAATTCTTTTTGATTTGTTATAAATAAATAATAAATATATATTTATATATATTTTTGTTAAAACGTAACGACAAAAATAAATAAAAAGGGTAAAGTTATATAGTTGACTTTTTTGCGTTGTGAATAAATCAATTTTATTCAAGGTAGATTTACAGTCTTATTTATAAATAATTATTGTTCAATTTTTTAATTAACTAATAAATCAAAAAACTTTACAACAATATTTAAAGTAAAAAAAAAATAATAAAAAATATACTTTTAATAAATATTGTAGACACTTAGCAATAAAAAAAAAAGAGTAAAAAAAATTATGCTTATGAATTGGCGCGAAAGATATTTTATCAAATGATTTATTAGTCTCGATAAAAATCCAACAAATTTAGTAAATTACAAATAAATTATATAAACAAGTCACGAGAAGAAATAAAAAGTAAAATTTTACGTTGCAACAACGTATAAACAAATGCAACATTTAAGACAAAAATACAATTTAAAATTAAAATTAAAAATAAATAAAATACAAATGATATTTATTAATAATATATTTAAAATTAGCTGATGAATTTACCTCGTTTGAAGGGTGCCTGCATGACTCTAGAAAGGAGCGATAATAAGGGTGGATAAAAAAACCACTGGTCATGACACTTTGACAACGTATAATCTACCACTTGTCGTACCTTTCACTCTTTTTAATTAATTAAATAAATAAATAAATGAATAATAAATTGAAAATATAATTTTTTAATTTATCGAAAAATTTCGTTTCAATTCGAAACTGTTAAATGTTATTCAAATAATGTATGAGTTTAATTTAGTTGACATATGACACTGGATGATAATGTGATAAGTAAAAATGATCTGTTATCTTTCGTCACTGGTGGTCGGACAACACCTGAGATAAATAAATAAATATATATTTTTATAATATATGTTAAGAAATATGACGCAAATAAATCAAGTTCTCGCGGTAAACTGGGCGTAATACAATGCCAATAGTGATGATATGTTTTAAATGTTTAACTTTTTAATTTTTTTTTTTTCTTTTATTCTAATCCAAGTAACGTGCAATGTCGTGTCTTTCTGGCAATGGTGTGTGCAAACATTTTTTATTCTTTACAAAGCGTCGGCGCCGTCAAAATAATGCTCCACAATAATCGCTCGATATTTCATTCTCCCCTTCCTGTTGTAGAAATTATTTTTTTTCTTTTTTCACTAAGTTAATACGTAAATTAATTAATTATATTTATTGATAAACTCATTGAGTATCTTAATAATTTAAAATTATTTGAATATACCTTTGACAATTATTCAAATGACACTAACTAATTGTAATTACAGAAATGAAAAAAATTTAATCAATTGGAAATAAAAGGATATAAATAATGTTAAAACAAATATATGAAAATTTAACAATTTTTTAATTATTTTTTTCTGCTATTTTTTGATTTTAACAAGTAATATTATGAAAAAGTTTTTTTTTTTGTTTTTTTTTTTACAATAAAAAATATTAAAGAAATTAATTTAATTGTTAGTTTTATTTGTGTTGTAATTTTTGCTGATGTTATTCAATTTTTTTATCAAGGAATGTTAGTTATTTGCACCATTTTTTGTTAATTGAATTTCTCTAACGGGCAGCGATGTATAGATTGTAGATAATTGTTCCCACAATTGCTACGATGACCGGTATCAGCCAAGACTTCCATGAACCACTGGAATTTCCAATCATCACATCAGGATGCACTTCTTTTTTTTTCTAATTGCATTATTTATATTATTTTATAATAAAATGATTTTAAATATTTTAACTTGATATATTACTTTTGTTTTAAAAATTCTTTTAACAGCTTGTTGGAAAATACTATGAATATTCAATTTAATATGAAAAAAACTTGATGTTTTTCGTAATATTTTTGATTATCATTAAGCTTGGGAACAAGTTTAATTGCTGGCTTGATAGAAAAGTTAGTTGCAAATTGAGTTTAAATATAATTATCCATTTAAGAAGATGAAAAAAAATTTTACAAATAAATACCTTGATTCACCATCTTCACCTGACCAATCTCCACTACTTTTTTCTGGTTTATCTGGTGTTCTTTCCTCCTAAACATTAACCATGATAATAAATGTAAAACTTGTTTGTTTTTTATTTTTCTATTGACAAGTATATAATGTATTACCTGAACAATTTCACCAACTTTCATGGGTCCCATCATTTGTCTAGCATCTGTTGAATGACCAACATCTTCAAATGACTCGGATCCATCTTGACCAGCTTGCTCCAAAAGAACTTCTTCACCACCGGGATGCTAAACATTTATATAATTTTAGCACCATCAATTATCATTTACAAACATATCAATAAAGTCCAAAGTTGAATCTTATATCAGATAAACTGACAAAAGAAGAAAAAAAAAAGGAAAGAATAATCGTCATGATGATTTTGATTGGTGGATACAGTATGGAATGATTTGAAAATTTAAGAATGAACTATTTAAATTAGTTTACCTCATTGAGAAAATTTGTCAAATCATAGACATTGTTGTGAATAATAATCCATGTTTTTTTATCATCATTGTGCTTGGCAACTTCAGCTCTTGTATAAAATTTAGTATTTGATGTTGATGATGATGTTTCACTTGATTCAGTCGCCATTTTTACAACAATATTTATAATTAATAAATTGCTGCTTTAATAATAAATATATTATTTATAAATAATTTGGCTGTATAAGAATAAATAAATAGTTTTAGTAAATTGTTCGATTTTTTCTTAATTTGGAGTAATATAAATTATTATGATTACCTTGATTGTGTTTCTAATCAAATTTCACAATGATATTATTATTAAGATCTTCTTGGAAGAAAATTTTATCGATAATTAATTTTTTTCTATATTTTTGTGTTGGTCAAACTGTATTTGCAACCAACTTCACTCATGACATGCAATTGGTTCATTTAAACGCGGTAAAGTTTCATCGGCCATCTTGAAAATTTAAAATTAAATATTCATATTTGTCGTTGAGGTGTATGTTGTACGAATTATTTATTTGTAAATTCTACAAATCTTATTGTAAAAATTTATAAACCACTTTATGTAAAAATAAATAAACCATGATATAGTTAACTTATTGTGTATTATTAATTAATACACATTGATTTGGAAATTTACCTCCTCGATATTTATATTTGCCTAATACTTGAAAAAAAAATTCACTCCTTTCGAAATGTACCTCTTCGATTTTATAATTGGGAAATTATAAAATCGAAGAGGTAAATTTTCAATGAGCAAATACCTCCTGGGTCATTCTATG
The DNA here is from genome assembly GCA_030523065.1 of Aphidius colemani. Classification (NCBI taxonomy): domain Eukaryota; kingdom Metazoa; phylum Arthropoda; class Insecta; order Hymenoptera; family Braconidae; genus Aphidius; species Aphidius colemani. Next base: position 53,531 of record JAPYYR010000344.1, read on the forward strand.
CTCCTGATAGAAATCGAAAAAAATACTGAAAAATTTTTGAAAAAAAAATTGGGAAATTATAAAATCGAAGAGGTAAATTTTGAAAAGAGTGAAATTTTTTTTCAAGTATCAGGCAAATATAAATATCGAGGAGGTAAATTTCCTGAATTTAATTAAATGATTATTCTGTTTTCGTATTTCCTGACTTATTACTTTTATTATTATTGTTTATATTCATTTATTGTTCAATTACTTAATGAGTCAATAACATAGTAATTTCTAGAAAAAATAATGACTCGACAGATAAATGTAATGTCTTATTTTGATTCGACTAAATGAATAAACAAATACATTTCAAGTTTATTAACGAATGAATCATCATTCATACTGACAATACAAAAGAATAAAATTATTACATATCGTGAAAATACAAACTACTATTTTCACGTAAATACACTTTTTTTTTTATTATACATGGCTAATTTTTTTTGTTCAAATGAAAATCATATTAAACTTAAACAGGTTATTATAAATTAAAATCATTCCATTTGCATATTAATTCAAATATTTATTATAATTTTACAGGAGCCAGAATATTTTCACAGGAGTATGAAATATATTTTAAACGTTTGTCAATTATTTGGAGTTTTTCCAATGTCCGGTATATCAAATAATCATCCAGACATGTTGTCTAAAAATATAAATTTATCAAAAAACACTCGATGTTATATGGTTCTTATTTATTTGATATTTTTAAACTTTCAAATATTTTATGAAATCATTGAAACAATAAAAACTGGTTCATTCAATGAATGTAAGTATTAAAATATATATTTTTTCAACTAAATTAAATTTTTAAAACCAAAATTAATCATAAATTATTATTCAACAGTTCGTATTCCAGTATTTTTGGTAATATTTTCTTTAGCTTTACCTCTTGTTGAATTTTTAATATTTTTTTTATTACCATCAAAATGGATAAAGCTTCAACAAGAATGGAAGTCAACCGACATACAACTATCAAAGTATTTGTTTCATCAATTAATACATTAGTACAAATAATTGTTAAATAATTTAGTTTCAGTTGTAAATATAATTTTCCAAAAATTGGATGGAAATGTGATACAGTGTCAATAGTCATAATGATGTCTCTAGTCATTCAACACATTTGGTGGTGTTATTTATGTGTATTGAATCTTCAATTAGAAGCTGATAATGATAATGAAAAATATACACGTAAGTTTAGTAATAAATGTCATTAAATTTAGTAATAATACAACAATTATTTTTTTATTTAAACAAAAAATAGTTTGGGATTTATTCATGACATTATTAGATAGTGTATTACGCTATCTTCCACGTTTTGTATCAAATTTTACAGACCTCTTTATCATACTGGTTTGTATCAATATTTTATGATGAAAAAATTATTCATTAATTAAATAGAAATTAAACATTATTTATTTTACTTTAGGTATCAATCGGTCTTGCTGAAAGGTATAAATTTTTAAATAAAATTACAATGAAAACCAAAGTATGGAATGATCCTGAAAATTATTGGTGTCAAGTTCGAATGAATTATACCAATTTGAGTAAATTAGTTAAACATACAAATGATATTATATCACCTTTGATATTTTTATCATTTTCACATAATTTTCTTTATGTTTGTATATCACTTTTTGAAGGAATATCGTGAGTATCTAGTTTTGAATATCTAAATCTATAGAAATGTGAATTGTATTTATAAATTTATTAAATTAATTGTGTTTATTATTAATTTCAGAGTTGATAGATATGATAGTTTATCACTCTATTCAATTTATTCATTTATAAATGTATTACTAAGAATGATAGCTGTTATGTTTTCTACATCGATAATAAATAATCAAAGTAAAATAGTTCTTCCAAAAATTTACTCGTGTCCTTCGAATAAATTTACAATTGAGGTGCTAATTAATTTTGTTTTTTTTTTTCAATATAAATTATGTGAATTGAAATTATAATTTTTACTATTTCAGACTGAAAGATTATTAAAACAAATAGCAAATGATTATGTTGCATTTACGGGAATGAAGTTTTTTTTTCTTACACGTAATTTTATTGTAACAGTGAGTATATCTAATTTATATATCAAAATATAAATTATTAATATTTTCTATTATTTTAAAGGTCGCTAGCACAATAGTTTCATATGAAATAATTTTATTAAAGTTTTCGAGCCGAAATATTGATTCAAACACAACAGAAAAACCATAAATAAAATTACTGTAAATGTTATTGTTTTATATGTTACGAAAGTTCATAATAAAATTTAATAAAGTGATTTAAGAAGATTTAAGTTTTTTAATTTATTAGTTTAAAAAAAGACCTACTTTTTTTTACGGAATTAGGTTTGATTTAAATCTGTTACATAAGGGGGCGCCTCCTGTATTTATTTTACTATCTTGAGCCAGATGTTTATTTCACAATATAAAAATAAAAAATTCTCAACAAACAATGTTCAATTGTAATCATAAAATCTTACAATAATAATTGAAAGTTATGAACTTATCGTCAACAAAAATCATGACATAAGCTCGTTTTGTTCTGGACAACTGTTGTTCGTCGTATAATCAAATAAAAAGTGTTAAGAAAATAAATAAAAAATGATTGTTAAGTCGTATTTATTTACACTAATAATATTATCTTTTCATCAACAAGAAACATTATGTTTTACAAATAATTTTCAACCATTCTTAAGCATAACATATGACACCACTAGTAAATTATTTTCAAAATTAAAATCATCATTTTATCGTACTGATCATTGTTTTATTGATGATCTGAAAAAAAATATCACTGGTAATAACATAAAATAAGTTTTAATTTAAAATTAGTTAAATAAATAATAATCATTAATTTTTTATTTTCAAGATCTAGAATTGATGATCAATAATAATTTATATGGTCAACATATTGCTGGAAGTTATGTTTTAGCTGCAATTGGATCTCATTTAATTGATGAAAATCCATCAAAACCATTGACAATGATATTTCATGGTAAAACTGGTACTGGTAAAAACTATTTAGCAACAATGATTGCAAATGCATATTTTAAAAATGGTGAAGATAGTCAATATTATCATTTCATAAATAGTAGAAGTGATTTTCCATTAGACGGATCAATTGATGAATACAAAAAGCTATTATATGATATGGTTATTAAAAATCTAAAAAAATGTCCAGAATCAATATTTGTATTTGATGAAGTTGATATGATGCAGCCAGGTGTATTAGATGTACTTGTACCATTTTTAAATTACAAAAGAAATAAAAAAATACATCACAATGGTTATTTTATTGATATAATAACAAATCGTGCAATATATATATTCTTAACAAATACTGGAAGTCAAGAAATTATTGATACAATGATAATGCTTGATAACAATGGAAGAAAACGTAATGATATGGTACTAAGTGATTTTGAACATTTAATATCACTTAAAGCATTTGATGAAAAAGGTGGATTTTATAAAAGTGATGCCATAAGTGCAAATTTAATTGATCATTATGTACCTTTTTTACAACTTGAATATGAACATATTAAATTATGTATTGAGTATGCATTTAATTCACGTGATGCTGTAGCAAATAATGAATCAATTCAGGATGTTATGGCTTATGTTACATTTGAAGATCCACCTTATCATAGATTTTCCAAGTCTGGATGTAAAAGAATTGAACAAAAAACAGCAACTATTTTGTATAAAAATCGTCGTAAAGATGAAACATAATGTCGTTTTATGTAAAATGTTATTTTTTTAGTTTTAAATCTAAAGTTTTATTTTTTTAACTTGAAATTGTTATAATAAGTTATAAATAAAAGGTCAAAGATCCACTTGTTGTTGAATGAAAGGAATAGTTTCTACCTTATCATCAACTGCCTTTGATTTAACAAATAGCTTTTTTTTTTTATTTTATTTTTATTTTCATCACACACACAATGATCCAAGATGACGATGTTGACCTTGGAAAAAAGAAAATAAAACATGGATGATGCCGGGTGTGTGTATGCAAAAATTCTTTAATGTTAATTTCATAAATAAAGTCAGCTAAATCATAAATAAATTTGATTCAATTATAAGTTTAAGTGATCGTTATTGTGATGAATATTAAACGTAGTGTTGTGACATTGTCACTTGGGTTGATATATTATTTTCAAGAGACTTCATGTTTTGATCCAATAACTATTGGAGCTGGTGCAGTATTTACAGCTGGATCAATTTATTCTGGATTTAAATATTTTTCGAATGATTGTAAAAGCAACGAATGTTGTAACAACGAACAATGGATAAAAAAAGATATGGAAGGTTTGTATTATTATTATTGTTATTGTTAAATTGTTGTGTTAAATAAAACAAATTTATAATTAATTTGTAGCTTTAAAAATGACAATGGATCAACGTCTATTTGGTCAACATATTGCACATACAACAGTATTAGCTGCAATGACATCTCATATAAATAATCCAGAACCAAAAAAAGCATTGACAATGAGTTTTCATGGTTTACCTGGTTCAGGAAAAAATTATTTATCATCAATGATTGCAAATTCATATTTTTTAAAAGGTGAAAATAGTAAATATTATCATTTTTTTAATGGTAGAACAGAATTTACAAATGATAAACATATTGATAAATATAAATTGTCAATTAAACAAAAAATAATTGATAGTTTAATTGATTGTCCAAACTCAATATTTGTATTTGATGAAGTTGATATGATGCCACAAGGTGTTTTAAATGTACTTGTACCATTTTTACAATATGGAAAACATCAAAATATATATAATGATGATGATAAACATATTGATATTAAAACAAATAATGCAATATATATTTTTTTATCAAATACTGGTAGTCATGAAATAATAAGTACATTAATTAAAATATGGGAAAATGGTGGTAATCGTGATAATACAAAGCTAAGTGATTTTGAAAATATAATAACAATGGGGGCATTTAATGAAATTGGTGGTTTTAAAAATAGTCATACAATAAGTACAAATTTAATTGATCATTATGTACCATTTTTACCAATGGAAGGAAAACATGTTAAACGTTGTATTGAAATTGAATTTAATGATAAAAATTATAAACCAAGTGATGATGATATTAATGAAGTCATGTCATATGTTACATTTGATCAATCAACACATAATTTATTTGCCAAGTCTGGATGTAAAAGATTATCACTCAAAATAGCAACAATTGTTTATCAAAAGAGAGATAGATTCTTATAATTCATAAATATATAACTTAAAATAAAAACACACACTAATGTTATGTAAATAAGCAAAATTTAAAAAATAGTAAATTTCAGACGTAAAATTTTATTACGCTGAGACATAAAATATTGTATTTTGTATTTTTACAACAATTGAAATATATACATCAATTTATTTATTATTTTATATTCATTATTATATAACTAGATATTTTTTATTTTATTATTATTTCTTTTTTTAAAATTGTTTTATTGGCACAATTGGAGAGAGGCGTCTCATTTAATTGAAAAATATTGTTTTATTATATGACTTTTTTTTCTTTTTTTTTTTCATTTACTTTTGTTAACTTTTTTTTATGATTTATTTTATCATTAACTAATGGAATAGTGCATCATTATTAAAAATATTTTTTTGATGCATGTATATATATATTTATCAAGCAGTTTGTCAATAGACAAAATAATTGTCCTTAGAGGTAATTTTTTAATTTTATTAATTATAAATTATAATATATATATATTTATTTTCTTTCAAAGATATTCTTTGTTTTAAAGCCAATTTAGATCTAATTAACTTTCCTTGTGATATGTTAAAATAAAAAATCTGGACGATCAATGATTTAAAAAAAAAGAAATTTTATAATCCTGGGACTAGTGTAACGTACAGGCATATTTCACAAAAGAAAGTATTGGCCTTGGTCTTTGGATTTTAATGTTTATTAATTAATTAATTAAAAAAAAAAAAAAATGAACTTATTATGTTAGATTTAACGGTTTAACTTATTCTCTGACTTCTTCAACATATCCTTTTGGAAAAAAACCAACGTAATCACCAATTTTACCTTTCCACCAACCTTTTGCATCACCCTGTTTACTCAATACAACAACACGACAACCACGATGTAAATTTAATTGATTTGGTTCAATAGCACGAAAATCAAATAATGCTTTAGCTAATACACGTTTAAATGGCCAAAGTAATCTTTTATCTAATTTTTCAAAATTTTCAGCCAATGATTCTCTTTGATAATATTCAACAAGTTCAACAACTGATTTAAAAAATCTTGATTCACTTAAATAAAATAAATCAACACCATCAACATCACGTTTAAAAACTCTAATGTGTTTAACAGCACCATCAGCCCTGTAAGATAAAATTAAAAATAACATATAATATTTGTTAATTTAATTATAAAAAAAATAAGTAAATAAATATATTACTAACATTAGACTAATTGCATAATTTGTTTCATGTTTTAATCTTGGTTGTCCAGCAGGTCTTAATCTTAACATATAAGTTTCATCTTCACGTCCTTCTAATTGTTGTGTTGCAACATCTCTTCCCATTTCATGTACAAACCATAATTTAACTGATAAACCTCTATCACATGGTACTGGTGGTGGTGGAGGTGGTGGTGGTGGTACTGGTACTGGTATACATCTTCCTGAATATGATATACATTGTTTATGTACAGCAAGTCGACAAACTTCACAACAATATCCCTGTTTTATTATGACAAGATAAAAATAATATTAACTGACAAATTAATTTAATTTAGAATAATAAATATATTACTAACAAGATATATATTTATACCTGAAATATACGACCCTTGAGAAATTTATTACATCTTTGACAACTACGTGCTGTATCAAATGTTGTTAATATAAATTTATGATTTGTTGTACGACATGCAGATGGATTAATAGTGTCAATAGCATCTTGTAATGCTTTTATCCACATTTGTTTTTGTTCATCTGTTCTAGCATATAATGTATATGCTGTGTATGCTTGTTTATGTACTAATAACCATTGATATGACCATCTGGAATCTCTACCAAGTGTACGACGACCAGTATGATCTTCTAATCTATAATCATCAAGTTTTAATGTTTCACGATAACAATATTGATCACCACGACCAGCTTTACATATTAAAACAGTTTGTTCAAATATAAATGCCCATCTTGTTTTAATACGTTGATCACCGTGTGCTTTAACTTTTAATTCACCATCTTTTAATAAGCGTCCATAGCCTTTTAATTCAACTGGTGATGCCCAATCAACAATTGATGCTTGTATATCTTTTATAATATCTAATGTATCTGAATCACGTTTAACTTCATCAATGTATTGTGCAACATCAATCATAACTTCACGTGCTTTTGTTAATTGACGTAAATTTTCAGTCCATTCACGAGGTGTTGTTTCAACAAGTTTATCTAATAATAAATGATATTTTAACACACGTTGCATTGGTACTGATAATATATCACGTAATTTAAATTTTCTATTATTTGCTTCTTGTTGACATTTTATAACTTCTTGATTTAATAATTCATTTTTATTACATAATTCTTGTAATAAATTTTGTGCTGATGTTAAATTTGAACAATAATCACCATATATTACAAATTTTTCTCGCCAATCAAGAAATACTTGTCCAAGTTCAGCACCACTTTTAGCCTTTCTTAATTGACTATGAAAACCAGCATGTATTTCAGCTAATTCTTTTATACCAAAAAAAATTTTTGATGATTCTTCTGGACGTAAATGTACTGATAATGGACGTGCAAAATGACGTAATAAACTACTTAAAACTTCAGAATAATTTCTTTCAGTTTCAACTAATTCTTGTACTACGTAATCACGTTTTTCACCACCACCTGGTATTGCTCCTTCCTGTAAATTTTTAAATAACAATATTTTTTATTTATAATAATATAATATCATGTAAACAATCATACCGATAATATATTATTATCCGTGCAATTTATGCAAAACATGCAAAGATTGAATTAAAAAAAAAAATCCATAATAATAAATTAATTAACATAAATAAAAAAAGATTAAAGAACAAAAAAAAAATGACAAATAATAACCTCCGGTGCTAATGGAGATGTTTGAATTTGAAGACTACAAAGATCATGATAAATTTCTTCACTTTGTATTTGACTGCAATAAGCACCATATCCATCCTCTTCACAAGCTGGGTCATTATTAACATGACAAGCCCCAGCACCAGCCTCATCACCCTCACGTCTACGTAGTCTTCTTTGACGACCCTCATTTTCACGTCTTTATTATTATCATTATTTTTTATTTTTAATTCAATATTGTTGTGTTGATGTGATCCATTTACGTTCAATGAAAATAAACAAATAAAAACAAAATAAACAATAAAGAAATCATGCAAACAAAAACAATACAATCTACTAATACAATAATTAATAATAAACTATGTAAAATAAGAAATCAATGTTTTTATTTATAATTTAACTGTGACGATAACTAAACATTAACTAAATTTATTTTTAATATAAACAATCTTAAATGATGATAAATTATTTAACTATCAACAACAATTATTTAGATACAACGTTTTAATGATTATCAGACTAAATATACAGATTATAAAGAAAAAAAAAAAATAAGAAAAATAGTATATACGAATATAACAAACGAATTGAAAGAAAGTTATTTGTTTTTTTTTTTTAATTATGTAGTACCTCCTTAACGAAGGACCACTCGTTGCTTGGTGTTGTTGAAAAGGAGAGTAGCTCCTGATAAACATCCGATTCACCAAGTTCTCCAGCTCTCGGTTTAATGGTAAAACCCACAACAGTAGGTGTCATTGTTCTAAATTTACCAATACAATCATTTTGTTGTTGTTTTTTTTTTTTTTTTTTTCTATGCTATTCTTTCTCTTTATTTTTATATAAAAACAATGATGAATAAATAAAGCCATGAAAATTATATATTCTTTGAATAAAATAAACCTGTTTTTGTCTTTAAATTTTCTGTTTTTATATTACTAAATAGTTTAAGTTTAAATTGAATGACCCAATGAGTGAGTCAATGGAAAATCAATTTAAAATGAATAATAAATATTAAATTATTGAATTAAAAATAACTCACCCAACACCAGCACTTTGAAGGTCCTTGTATGCATCTTCTTGTGATCGATCACGACCCACAGAAAATCCCCTGAAGAATAATATTTTTTTTTTTTTTCATATAAATAAATAACACTGTGACCTTTTAAAATAACAATTATTGATTGAAATAATTAAAAAATAAATGCAACATACTGTATTCCTTTACGACGAAATCTTGATGTGAATGACAACGCTGATAGTGTACAAAGTACTTGATGAAAATTTGATAAATCAAATAAAACACTTGCTTCAAATAAATCAGAATCAGATAATCCAAATGTTGTTGAACAAACATTTAAAAATAATTTAATATTTCTTAAACATAAAAATTGTGCCATTTGTGGTTTTTGACTGACATCTTTAATATCAAAACATCCTGGATCAACAAGATTTAATAAATTACATAAAAGTACACCATCTCTCAATGTATATGCTAAATCAAATGGTTTTGCTGATGGCCAATTTGCTTTATGATCAGCACGTAATGCACCACATCTTGTTAACCAGCTGGCACATTCTTGCCATCCTGTTTCAGTATCATTTCCATTCTCCATTATTATTTTAATTATTTTAAAATATCTAAAGAATAAATTTATATATTAATAAATTATTAATTATTAATTGTTAAAATAATTATTACCTTTTTTAAAGATATTTATTTATTTTTATAAACAAAAATTCTTATTAATATTTTATATTTTAATTCATTTGTTGAGCAATTTATAATAAAGTCCTAGTGTGTATAACCGGATGTAATATTTTGTATCAATATATAAATTTATAATCTTTTATAAACCAAACATGAAAATATGAAATCATTTTTATTTTTTTTTTCTGATATTAAATTTTGTTGTTGTTTGTTTTTGTAGGAGCAATTTTTTTTTTAATAACCACTGTATCACTTGATTGAACTTTGAAAAATATAATAAACACAATTAACGCTTTTATTTTGAATGAACAATTATCACGATATATTGGCATATATTTTATAATAATTAAATAATTGATAAATTGTTGATGAATCCAGCCGTCAACTCGGTGGAGTCCATTTTGGTATGTATCATTGCTGGACAATGGTGCAATCCCAAGTGGCCTCGTAACAGACTTGCTCCAAAATGTTAAAATGATTTAAATATATATGTATATTTATCTTTCTCTTTCTATTCAATTTAAAGGACACTGTCAAATATTCTATCTTTTATTCTGTTATTTTTTGTTGATGTTAGTGTGTTGTTGCTTAATGATTTTGGTGATGATGATGATGATGACAACGATTGCAGCGCAGTCTCTCGGCAACTCTAAAAAATACACCGATTGATAATAAAAAAACTAAAAAAAAAAAAAAAAAAAAAAAAGATATGTACATATGAGAAGGATAGACAATTGATAATACAAATTGAGATAAAAAAAAACAAAGAGGGAATAAAATCCCTGGAAAATTTAATCGATAATTATAACTCTGTCATTATCTTGGGATCACCATCAGATCATCTCAAGATGAATATTTATTTTAGACTGTCTCGGTCATCAAAATACAAAAAAAAATATATTGTAAATATAAATATGTTTATTTAACAATATTATTGGCTGATATATCAATATGATTTTATCATTCAAACCATATTTTTATCATGACTTGATTTATGATGATAAGATTGTTTTTTTTTTTTTTTTAATTTAACTCTTTGTTAAAACAACAGCGCTATGTTACTCGTGGATTGTCAGCGAAACCAAATTATTTTATTTTTTATTATTGAGATTTTTTAAAGATCAAATCAATAAAGAAACATTGAGATGGACTAATTATTAACAAGAGAAATACAGTTGTGCTTTAGCTGTTGTTAAAGCAAGTCATGTTATTTCTTTTATCAATAATTTTATATTGAATAAAACAATGATTATTCTATCAATTGGTACATTTATATTTTTTTTAATTGGAACATGTTATGGAAATATGATCCAGTGTAAAGATGAGACTGGAAATAATGTCGATTGGTATGTCTAATATATTAATTTAATTTTTTTTTAAAATTTAATAACGATTTTAATTGCTGATTTTTTTTTTGTTTCAGGTTTGTTATGTATAAAATTCCAAAAATAGCAGAAAGTGCTAATCCAGTTATACGTAAAGGTGTGGCATATATGTTTATGACAAATAATACCGTTAACGATGGTTGGCAATTATCAAAAAAAGATATTTCATCAGTAGATTCAATAGCAGGAAAAACACTCGAGTCTTTGTACAACGATGTTAGTAAAAAAAAAAAAAACAAAGAATAATTATGAATACAAATGATTCATGATCAATTAAAAGTACTATTCATTGTTAATTATTATTTTAGAAAGTTGCTGAAAAACTTGCCTGGTTAGTATATAATGATCAGCCACCAAATGCAAATTCTTCTCATTCAAAATATGGACATGCAAAAGGTGTTATTATGACAAATGAAAATCAAGGATATTGGCTAATTCACAGTGTTCCAAGTTTTCCACCGATGCCTAGGACTGGTACTGAAAAAAAAAAAAATAATAATACAAAAGTAATGATTCAAGATTATGAAAGAAATAATAATACAACTGATGATTTACCAATCGGTGAATATTCATATCCAAATTCAGGAAAAGTATATGGACAAAGTTTTTTATGTATTTCTGTTAAATCAAGTGAAATTAATATGATTGCAAATCAATTAATATATAATCAAATAATAACATACAAACATAATATTCCTGATAATTTAAAAGAAAAATTTACAAGTTTGTTGAATGTAACAACACGTCCAAAAATTAAAAGACCACCTTATAATAATAAGGGTGTATTTGAATCAATAAATGGTATCAAATTTACATCATTTGCTAAAACAGATAAATGGCAAAAAGGTATATATTATTTAATAATAATAAGTTATTTATTATTAGTACTTTCTTTTGAGTTTTATAAATATATTTAGTAAATTTTTTAATTAGATTTATACGATGATTTTGTTGCACCACAATTACAAGTTGACATGCTCGCTGAAACATGGCTAAATGGCAGGGGAAAATTACCATCTGAGTGCAATGGAACACAGTAATTTTCTTTATTCTTTTAATATCACTTTTTTAATATTTTAAAATATCTTTTTTTATTCAACCCAGAGTACTTAATGTTCAATCCATCATATTGAATTCAGCCAATGTGGAATTCAAAAGCTCACGGGATCATTCAAAGTGGGCTGTTGCTATGAAAAATATAAAAAATAAAAGCTGGATCTGCATTGGTGACATAAATAGAGCTGTAAAATTTTTTTATTACCTTTTATTATTTTTTTCCCACTGGAATTTTCAATAAATAAATTTTTCTTTTCCCTCAGGATACACAATTCAATCGTGGTGGTGGAACAGTCTGTTTAAACTCATTGAATTTATGGAAAAATTATCGAGACTCAGTGAATGACGTTGAATCATGCCCTAGAAAAAAAACTGGTTTTATCAAATCTATCAAAAAGTGGTTGGCCAAAACAATTGGATAAAATTATCAAATTAAAAAAAAAAAAAACTCCAAATAGTATAGTATAATTAATTAAAAAAATTCAAGTAAATCTTTTTTATTTTTTGTATTTATTTTTTGTTAAAAATTTTTCTTTTCAATTAGAAGGAATTAAATTGTTTTTTTTTTTTTGATCGACAAATCAATTTGATCGAGGAAGACTGAACTTATTTTCTTGTATTTATTATTAATTATTAAATTTTTTTTTTCTCCTGTTTTTTTTTTTATTTTTTTGGCACAATACCTGGTGACCGAAATTTTATACAAAACTCAGTAATGTTTTGTCTGGTTTTTTGTTTGTATTTATTATTATTTTAATTTCTTTGTTTGTTTTTTTTTTCGTTTCGTATTTATTTTTCATTACGGCACTCGGTGATATTGAATTACCTTCTATTGAATTTAATTTTTTTATTATGTCGAGTTGAAATTAAAATTTAAAAATTATCAGACACTCGCAATGATGAATATAATTTTCATAATTAACTTGTTTTTTTTTTTTATTTTTTGTTATTTATTTTTTTTTGTTCTTTTTTAAAATTTTGAGGACTAGATTTTTACTAATTTACTAACTGAATTATTTACAAATTAATTTATAATTATTATTTAATTTTCTTATTCGTACGAGAAAATTCACGTGTCGTATTAACATTCATAAACTTTTTAATAAAATCAATAATACATAATTTAAATTGATGATAATAATTGTATGAATTTTCGATCTTTTTTATAATTTTCAATTAGCCTTGAGTATCGCATTAATTCGTAACTTGTTTTTTCTTTTTCACAAGACATTTGTATAATGATGATAAGATTAGAAGATTTAAATTAATTCTAGGCAGTATAGAATTAATAATTACATTCATGAAAATTATCTGTTATGTCTTTTTTTGCTTCTTCAAATTTTAATCAGCTTATATTTTTTCATTCAATTTATATTTCGCTTGTTTAATTAACTTTTTTCTAAATGTTTTCTAGTTGGTTTATTTTCATAAAAAACATAACTTCTATTGTTCAAATAAAAGTCATTAAAAAAAAAAATTAATTGCAAATTTTTAATCCTTAATTCTTTTGTAGACATAAATTTTTTTAATAACAATAGTTTTGTTTTTTCGTTTCAAATATAATTATTTTTTAATTAAATAGCTTTTATCGAACATGAAAATTTCATAGTGTTCATTTAGTAGAGAAACAAGCGAATAATTTTTAATTAGTTATTATATTTTGTAAATTAAATCGTCAGAATGAATATTAATGGGCACAGATGGCTTTGTTTTGTTTGTTTTTTCCAGTTGTTTTATCAATTTTTAATTCATTATAATTTTGGTTTATTTCGAAAAAAAAATCTAATTATTTCGTATTTATATTCATTAGTTTAATTTTGTATATAACTGTTTCTTTGTTATTTTATAATGCATCGTTCAATTCTTTATAGCAACAAATAATATTCAACTATTTTTTAAGGACTATCCACTGACAGTTGAAAACGACGATAATTATACATCATTATTTTATTATTTTTTTCCTATCCAGATTGTTCATTTAGATCCTTCCTATATTTTTTAATAATCGAAATTACATTATATATTATTTTTTAGCTTTTTTTTTATTCCTTTTAAAATTTATTAAATTAAAAAATTATGCAATTTAATCATGTGCATTAGTAATAAATCTAAAAAAAAAAATAATTTATTTTTACAAATAATTGTAAATTGTAAATAATTACATTC
>JAPYYR010000345.1:0-32996 GCA_030523065.1 Aphidius colemani
AAAAAAAAAAAAAATTACAAAAAAAAAAAAAAAAAAAAAAAAAAAACATAAAAAAAAAAAAAAAAAAAAAAAAAAAAAAAAAAAAAAAAAAAAAAAAACACAAACACAAACAAGACACTTCATTTTTTGATTGTGTTTTTTTTTTTTTTTTAAATTATTTATAATTTCATTATTTATATTCTCATCATCTACTTCACTCTATAAATAAAATTGTATGTATATTTATTATATTAATTAATAATCCTAAAATGGAATGTAGAATTTTTGTACGTACGCGATAGTACCGTTAAATTATTATCATTATTTTTGTTCTATTTTTTTTTTTTTTGTTCATCAGTTGTTTAATTATTTAATATTCAATGATTGAAAAGTATTATGAGCAAATTTCTATTGGTATTATTTGCTTACGTATGAAAAAATGAAAACAATATATATTATATATTAAAGATTGAAATTATATTTTTATGTAGCTAATAAAAATATTATGTCTTGGTACATATATATACCACTAGTTGATGTATATACGTATCACGACTAGATAACTACGTTAATAATGTTAATAATCTTTGTTCGTGGTAATGTCAAGTCTTATATAGTTTAAAATATGTTGTTTTTTAAAAAAATCATATTCGCTTGCCATTTAATGACAAAAAAATAAAAAAAAATAAAAAAAAATGCATATTGTGTTATTTAATTGATTTCCTTAATCTTTTTTTAAAATAGTTTAATAAGATTTAACTACCAAATAGTCGAAGATCTAACTTTAATATAACTTCCCCTTTATCAACTTCACGGAGTAATATTCTTTTTTGAATTGGACCAACACAATCTCGACAGTCTCGCATAATATCAACAACTTTAACTTCGGCACGTCCTAAAAAGTCTAAAAAAAAAAAAGAAATAATTATTATATTTATTATTGTGTAGATAGTAATTTTATAGAAAAAAAAATCTGTTAATTTACCATCAGGTGTATAATAACTTTTGTTGAAAACGGTTATACACAAAGTATCTTCTTGTAAATCTTTAACTTGAAATTGCATTGATGTATCCCACATTGGACAGTCAGTACCACTAACAACACGAGTTCTTTCTTCCTGAGATCCCATTGAAACTTTACAAAATGCATTACATTTTCCTACGAAAATGAAAATTCTATTAATAAAACTATAAATTATCTATAGTTAAAAAAAAAAAAAAACATTATTTATATGTCGAGACGTTTGTGTTATTAATTTTCGCAGTGTATCAATTTGTGTGCAATAGAAAAAATAGATAATAATTATGAAAAATTATTAGTAAAATTAGAATAAAGTTTAGATAGTTACATACTTTTATCTGATTTAATAATTACAATATCTTCAGCCTCAACGACCACAAGATACAATCTTCCTTCTGGAGGTTTTCTGCGTACTACAATTTTTAAAATAAAAAATTTATTTAATACCATGCTACATGCATCACCAAATAATTATCTAATAAGAATTAATAGTGAAATAAAAATAAAAACAGATAGAAAAATAAGCACATTGATTACATAATTACTGCGTCCCGACAAATTTTTCTTGATACAAGCAAAGCTTACCAGCTGGATTTTTTAAATTGCTTCCTTGTTGAACAGTAACAAGGATTCTTCCACAAGCACCAAATTGAGCTTGCCCTGAATACATTGAAAGACAATTTAATATCATTGTTGATTTTTTTTTGTGACACAGTTTATAAGCTAAATAAAATTAATAGTCAGTTCAACAGGAACTAGAACTATAAGATTTAACTGTTTATTTTAACTTTTTTCGAGGTGAAAATATTGTTAAATTAATAACTGTTAAATTTTATCCATCTAATTAATTATGACACTTGATAATGAACTAGAACTTGTGACAAACAACAACAGCAACAAGTTTAAATATCAATTAAAACAAAAAAACATAAACATAACATAAAAATAAAAAGTAGAATGTTTGCTTACTTGATCGCTGTCTTTGCAAAAGATTCTTTTCATTTTTAACAAATTGTTTTCGTGCTTCATCAAGTTTTTTAATCCAAAGATTAAGCTCATTAACTGATGGTGCAGATAATATTATTTGTTTTTTTGTTGAATCACGAAGTAATAATGTTCTAGCTGAATTATCATTATTTTCATGACTTATTATGTTGGAATTTTGTTCAGCACCAATTAAAAGTTCATTTAAAAATATTGGCTAAAAATAAAATAGATGAATAATAAATTCTTCAAAATTAAAAAGTAGAAAATTAAATATAAGGAAAAATATTAATTACTTTTCTGTAGAGTTTAAATTTAAAATTATCATTTCTTTCAAATGAAAATTGTTGACCAATTGGTAATGTTTTTGTTGGTTGTGCAAAAAGTAAAAAATCATTAGTTAAAAATGTCACTAAAATTTTACCACTTCTTACCTAAAAAAAAAAAAGGATTTAATTTAAATTAATTATTTAAAATATAAATAAATAAAATATATTACTTTTTGTAAAATTCCATGATGTAAAAGTTTTCTAGGACCAGCTGAATTTGTTAAGGAATTAAACACAAGTTTTTCTTCGAGTGCATTGTCACTTCTAATAATATGATTTTGTAACCATTCTAATCTATCACTATTTTCTTTTTCTCGTACACCCTCATTAACTTGTGTACAAAATTCTTCAGCTTTTGAAAATGCTTCTTGTAAATATTGTCTATCTGGATGATCATTTGGTGTATATTCAAGTATTTTATTTATAATTAATGGATATTTTGTTATTCTTTGCATTGGTTTTATGAGAAATGAACTCAATGGCATTCCTTTTGTTCGTGGATCTTGTTGGCATGCTTGTGCAATTGATAAAAAATCTGGTGATGTTTCAGTTAATTTTTGAAGATAAACAGCAGCTGTCAATTGACAACTACAAAAACGTACATACGCTGACATTCTTGGTATCTAAAAAATTATATTTGATATTAATTTATCAAAAAATTAATATCATCAATCTTTTATTTCATTACTTACATTTTCACAAAGTATATCACCAATCATTCTTACTATTCCATCTTCACTATTGTCACGTCGTATTCTCAAAGTTCTGAATGATAATAAATTATTATTAAATAAATAAATATATTTCAAAATATTATAGATAATCTTTACCTCAAAAAATTGTCATTACAAGCAATAATATCTCTCCAATTGACAAATATTTTTTCAACTTCATCAACAGTTAATACCATACTTTGAATCAATGGCTTTTCAAATACTTCATGAACAAGTCTCATGTCATTGATATACCCTTCTTCAGTTGCAATCAGTTCTTTAATTGATTCCTGTCGTTTTTTTTCAATTGGATCCATTGATGATACTGCACAAAAATATCATTTTTTTACAAATTCTAAATGTTCCAAAAAGACCATCAACACTCACCAATTAAAAATACAGTCGATCCCCGTTGTGAACCTTACCAATTGGCATTAACCTGTCATATATTTTTGTTTTTTTTTTTTTTGTTTTCAAACCTTTTTCTTTAGTTATTACTTTACAATGATTTTTTTTCACCGAGGAAGAGGACTTGAGCATTCATTTTTTTAAGTTAATAATTATCTATATCCATTTAGCGAGAAATATTATTTGGGAAATTGTAATAATTGATAAAACACCAGTTATTTTTAAAACAAAAAAAAAAAAAAAAAAAAAAAATACAGCTAAACATGAATAAATAATTAATAAACAATTGATTTGTTTTATTTTTTTTTTCAACAAACAGACACTTTATTTCGAATGATATATGCAAGGCTAATTTGTCTTTTCATTTTTTTTTTTCGGTTAAATTATATGCAATATTCTTGAAAACGTATTTCAATTTTCACTGTGTGAAAGCTATTACTCCGATATTCTATCAACGAATATAATATCCGACAGACAAATGTATACAAGTCAATTAAATGCGAAAAAATGTTTTTTCAATTTCATACCCATAACTAACATTTGTTCACACTTTAACAATTACATGTGTTTTTTTTTTTTTTTAAATTAAATTAAATTCTTTTTTTTTTTTGTTTTTTAATTAGGTGAGACAATTAATTAGTGCCCACAATTAATAATTTTATTGTAACTCCAACGATACATGACAAACAGATATAGATATAGAGATTTTTTTCGTTTTTTTTGTTTTAATATTGTTTTGAGACAAGAGGAAACCATAGTGTATCGCGAGTTTAATATTTATTTTTTAATTATTCATTTATGTAATTATTAATAATGATTTATTTATTTTTCATTTCATACTATCAGTTATAATCAATAATAAATAGGCATTGCAGTACGTACGTTTTTTTATTTGCTTTGTTTTTCATTTTTTTTTTCATCGACACGAAAACGATTGAAAGTTCTCTCGGAAAAATTATTCGTTATCTACATAATAACTAACGCGTTTATATTTTTTTTTTTAGACACATACAAAATGTCCAGGTATATTAATCAATAATAATAATAATATATATCTAATTATGAGATTTTTCACAAACAAAAACAAAAAACACATTATATTAAATAGAAAATCAAAAAAATAAGGAAACAATTGAAAAATTAATTTTATATTTGGTAATAATTCATGCCCGATATTTATTAGTTGAGGAAAGAAAAATGATAATTTAAAAAGCTTTGCTAATTAAAAAGAAATACTTGTGCGATAAAAACAAAAAATTACTTTTTTTTTTTAATTATATTTTTATGAATATATTAATTATTTATACTTTGTGTAATTTTATATATATTTTTGTTTTTATGTTTTACTTTGTAAAGAACAAGGTGCATTTATAAAGGGTTGATTCTTGTCTTTTTTTTTTTTTTTTAAATATTATTTTTAGTTTCTCAGCTTATACAATAACAAATAATTATTATTTTTTTTTATTAAATTTTATCTATTTAAATATAATAACAGCGATTTAACAAGATGACAGTGAGCTTCTATATCATCGCAATTTGATTATATACGATTAGGCCCAATTAACCGATACTAAAAAAAAAAATAAATAAAAATAAAAAGGAAGCACTCAGAAAACGTTTTTTTTTTCTTCAGATCAATAAAATAATACAACACAAATTGATTGATTGTGTGATTAAAATAAAAAAAGAAATGAATCTAAATTGATATTATCATTCTTTTGAGATTCATAAATAAATAAAATCCAATTTAAAAAAATTAAAAATAGTAAAATAAATAAAAATGATGAAAAGCAAATAAAATCATTATCAATAAAAAACACGCAAAAAAAAAAACATCTAATTTAGCATTCGAGCAAATTGATGATTAAAATTATATAGACAATTAGTATGAGTGGAAAAAGATGAAATTTCGATACTAAAAAAGCTGTAGTATAATAAATATTTATGGCATTTACTCGTATTCCTTTTTTTTTTGGACATCCACACACAACCACGAGAATATTACTCACTCCAACTTTATTCAAAAAGTTCATCTCTTTTTTTAAATATATTAATTTTTTTTTGTTTTTTATTTATATTATTTTCTGTATTATTATTAGTATTAAATATTAAATTATTATTTGCTCGTTGTTGTTTTTTCCCCCCTCTCAAAATGAAGGAAAATACTTGTGTTGACTTGTACAGTTGACATTTAATATATGTAAACCTTGCAATTACGGTACCTCTGCTGCATATCCTTAGGCTGCATGTCAAGCAGATTCGAAAGAACATCAATTAGTTGTGAGATTTAATTGTTTAAATTTATTTTAATATTCAAAATGCATATACGAGACAACAACTATATCAACAATTTCCTTTATATTTTTAAATTTATAAACAATATTGAAAAAAGATGTATGAAATTTGACAATAAACCCGGGGATAATGGACGGACAAGCAGGCAAAGGGATGCAGACAAGCGCACAAGTAAGCGAAATTTTATGTTTATTATTAAAATTAATTGAAAATATTTACTTTTCCTTGGGGCAAAAGCAAAGGCTCTTCCTCGGTAATTATGTTTAATTATATTTTATATCACGGTTTGTAAAAAGTGTATATGTTTATTATAAAAAGAAAAAATTAATTTAATTATAACTATCACGCCTCGGTAGCGCTCGTCCGTCCACTCCTTGACATGAACTTTTTTATTTTTTAAATTTTAAATACTTAATGTTTACATATTTAATGTTTTTATTAATACTACTTACACATAAATGAGACGTAATCTTTGGGAAATATTCCAATAACACCATTCAGTTCACCTTTCCACCAATTTTCTTCAATTTTATCGAGGAGTGTTATCACATCACCCTTGTTGAAGCTCAGCTCATCTGGATTTTGTGCTTGATGTGGATACATTGCCATCACTCGTTCTTTAAATTGAAAAAATAAAATAAAATATATGAAAAAAAAATTAACAATATATTTTTTTAATTTTACTTACCAACATTGGGATCTGTTGGTGAATCTTGATAACGATGAGAAACTGGAGTTGAACGATTACTACTGCTTGTCAATTGTTTAACATATGATGCAGGAAACCATCCAATTTGACGCTTTTTACCTCTTGCCTATTATTATATTTAAAAAGTATTAAAATATAATTATAAATATTAATTAATTAATTAATTTAATTACCTGTAATTCACCCTCCCACCAGCCAGAATCAGTTTTTTTTCTAATCATAATAAGTTGTCCTTTTTGAAGACTCAATTGTTCTGAACTTGTTGCTTGATATGGTGCTTGTACTTGAACAATCTCTGGTTTTTTTCCACGTCCCTAAATTAACATTAATTATTAAAAATTTTAAAATATAAAATTTATTAATAACTAAACAAACAAATCAACACATTTTTTATATGAAAAACAAAAAAATTAAAGAAATGAATACAGTAAATGAAAAATAAAGTTTTTTTTTAAATAAATAAATAAATAAATAAATAAATAAATAAACAACTACACAAGTTAAAGACGATCAGAGTGACAATAATCTTTTTTTTTTTTTTCATGGTGAATATCGTAGAAGTGATAATGGTTGAATTTTACAAAAGCCTTGTATTTTTTTACTGAAAAGTTCGTCGAATTTATAAAATGTACCTTGTAGTACTGGAAGCCAGGAATAAACGTAGACGTTGAGTGATGATTATTATTTTGTTTATTATGTTTTGTTTTATTTTAATTTTTAAATCCATCAAAGCAGCATCCAAAATTGATTGGAACGCAATGTCCAAAAAAATCGATTAGTCGCCACATGTTAATTATTTATTAATAGAGAATTATCAATTATATAAATATTTCATGTTTGATAATTAAATGTGGCGACTGATTGATAATACTTAATAAATTTATATATGTAAAAATTTATTTATCAACAATAATATTATATTAAAATTAAAATTGTTAGTTAAATTATATTAAAAAACAAAATAGTATTTATTTTATTATATTAACAAATTTACCTGTTGTGATGACATTGCTGTAAAATCAGGCAATTCAGCACGATCTTCTGCTGCTTGTCGTTCATCTTCA
This sequence comes from Aphidius colemani, assembly GCA_030523065.1. Lineage (NCBI taxonomy): Eukaryota > Metazoa > Arthropoda > Insecta > Hymenoptera > Braconidae > Aphidius > Aphidius colemani. Next base: position 7,503 of record JAPYYR010000345.1, read on the forward strand.
ATTTGTTCAGCTGTTTTTTCCGTCTTTTATTAATTACAAATATTTTAAAGCACAGTTATTAGTATTATTATTAAACATTTATTTAATTTTTATTAGAAATGAATTAGTCAATAGTATATAAACAAAATATAAGTAGTAACACTTACAATTTTTTCTTGAACTGATGCAGCGACATTATCAGTAGCTACTGGATTAACAACAGCCTAAAAATAATATAAAATATAATTAAAAATTATAAAAATAAAAAATAAAAACCCTCTTAAGTTTAAAAATTACCTGATTAACAATCTGTTGATATTTTTCTACATAATTTGATGGGAAAAATCCACTACGTTCACCAATAATACCAGTCCACCATTCACCATCTTTTTTAGTAACATTAATAATATCACCATCAGTAAAACTAAGATCATCAGGTTCAGCTGATGAATATTGATACAATGCAATATAATAATCAGCATTATCATTATCGGTTGGAGTAATATTAGCTTTTGTTTCAGCTGCTGGTTGTGTAATAATTGTTGTAGTATCAACAGATCCAACAACAGCACTTCCTTCACCACCTAATGATCCAGCATCAGAAACATTTTCTGGTACTTCAGCAATTTCCTCAAGTGGTCTCTTTTCAACACTATCTTGTTGAACAAACACCTTTGAATTATCATCATCAGCATTATCTGATTCAATTCGTTTAACATAAGCCTCAGGAAACCAGCCTGTGTGTCCACGTATTTCTCCTGCCATCCAGCCAGGTTCTTTATTTTGTACTGGTGGAACAAGTATAATATCACCAGGTTGAAATGATATTTCTTCATCATTTCGTGCTACAAATTCATACAATGCACGATATTTAATGACACCTTCTTGTTGTTGTGTATCAGATGTTGCTGTTGTTGTGGTTGTTGCTGATTGTTCTGTTGATTCATTTGTCCATGCGGTATTATTAGTTTGATCAATTGATACTTGATCACTTGATGACCATGCATTATCGGCCCATGCTGTATTTGTATAATCAATATCATTACCACTATCAATAACTCTTTTTAATTCTAATATTTGTATTTTTTTATTATCAAATGTTGCAAATAATGTTTTACAATCACTTGTTAAATTTTTCATTTTTACTTTAAACTCATTTAATTGTATATTATTATTTTCAATATCATTTTTTTTATCATTAATTTCTTTTTCTAAATCATGAATTTTATCTTTCAATTGTTTAAGTGTTATTTGTTTATTTGCAAATGCCATTCTAACAGCTTCTTGTCCAGCATTATCTTGTGTTGATGAATTTATTTTATTTTTAGCTTCAATTCTTGCTTTTTCTTGACTCAATGATAATAAACGTTGATTGTGTTCACGTAATTTATTTTTTAATGCTGACATTTCTTGTAATTGTGAATCACGCGTTGATCTCATACCATCAATTGTTGTTTTAACACCAGATACACCAACACGTGTATCACATATTTTTTGTGATAATTCTTTAACTTTATCATTTAATGTACCAAGTTCAATTGTTAAACCCTGATTTTTAGCTTTTAATTTTAATAATATATCTTGTTCTTTTTGTCGTTGTGCTTGTAATTCTTGTGATTTTTGTGTTTCCCATTCTAATTGTCTTTGTCTTTCTGATTCTTTTCTTGCTGCTTCTCTTTGTTCTTGTGCACGTTTACGTTGTTCTTCTTTTTCTTGTTCTATTTCTCGTTGTCTTTGCATTTGTTTTTCAATTTCGGCTTGTCTACGTCTTTCTTGTTCAATACGTATTTTTTCTTGTTTTTCAGCTTCTTCACGTTCTTTTCTTTCACGTTCATCTTGTTCTTTTTTTTGTTGTTCAAATAATGTTTTACGTCTTCTATCAAGTTCAGCTTGTCCTTTTTCATAATTTTCTTTCCTTTTATCTTCAAATGATGATTGTGGCATACCAGCTAATGGATCAATATTATCTGGTAAACCTTGTGATGATACACTACTTTGTCGTTGACGACGAAATGCTGGTGGTATTAAATCAATTGGTAATACAGATGGTAATTTTTCACCAGATCTAACAATTTCACATAAATGCATTGCAAGTACAAATTCATCACATCCAAGTTTACCATCTGAATCCATATCTGATAATCTCCATATTTGTGCTAAATCAGATTGTTGTAATTTTGTTTCAACCAAAATATTTCTTGCTTGTAAACCAGTTAAAAATCCAGATCTTGATTTATCATGTGTATTAAATATTTGTGTGTAACGTAATTTTGTTTGATGTGGTACAGACCATTCAAGTGTTGCTGATGCTGCTGATGTTGAACCATTTGAACCAACTGAATGTTGACTATGTTGTGAATCAATTGAACCAACTCTATCAATACTTGGTGGACGTGCTGTTGTACTTAACGGTGTACTTGTTGATACTGGTGTATGACTATTAATATTAGCAGTTATATTATTTGGTGATGTTACCAATGGTGATACTGAAATTATTCCATTTGATGATATTACACCACCTTGTCCCATACCAAATGCTGCAACTGGACTTGGATTTGTATTTAATGGTGCAACTGTTGCAACTTGTGGCATTGTCATTCCAGGTAATCCAACTCCTCCAATCGGTGGTATTATTCCTGTTGTCCCAACTGGACTATTTGGAAATGATGGTGGTGCTGGTTTTGCTGGTGGTGGTGCAACACCTGTTGTTACATTAAATCCAGAACCTAAATAATTTTTTTTCATCATATATATTATTGAAAATTATATTTTTGTCACATAAATGTTATGAAATTTGTCAACGAAAAAGTAAAAGAAAAAACACCACAAAAAAAAACATACCAATGCTAATAGGTGGTGCAGGTCTTTGTGGTGGTGCTCCACTGATATTTGTGACAACTCCTTTTATAATGAAAAATAAATGAAATAAATAAGAGATACAATCATAAAGATTTGAGTTGATTAATTAATAATTATTATGATTACTACTTCTACTATTAGTAATTAATGTATAAGCAGAAAAGGATTATTATTGGATGAGATTATTATGATTTGGATCAACATACCAATGGAGGGTGGTGCAGGCCGAGCGGGTGGCTTTGATGATGGAAGTGTACCACTAGTACCCATACTCTGGTTATATTGTTGTGATGCTTTGTTTGCATTCAAGATGACAATTTGTAAATGATTGTTAAGTTTAAGTCAAGTTAAATTATTTACAAGTAAATAATGAGCACATTACTTTTCATATCATTTAAATTATACCACAAAATAACCCAGTTATAAATGAAGAGGAATATAAATATTCAAAAAGAAAGGTAATTGATGAATGAGACAGTAATGTGCTTGATTTTTTATGAAAATTTTTTATATTGTTAAAGTAAAATGAAAGTGCATCAAAATATGATTTTAAGATCAAGCAAAGTATATTTTACAAATAAATAAATATTTAAATTACCTAGTGGCATTGCCATTGGTGGAACTGGTCTTGCTGGTTGAACAATATTAGCAACTGGAACACCTGATAACAATGGTTGAGCCTGTCCTGGCATTGTAATACCTCCATTAACATTTTGAATTCCTTTATGAATATTAAACAAATCAAATTAATAAATTTCAAAATAACATTTATATCATATCACGAAAAAAAAAAAAGTATTAACCTGGTATTGGTGTTCTTAAACTTTGTATCAATGTCGATGGTAATGCATTAGGTATAGGTATATTCTTTAATCTCAATGATATTAATTTACAAGCAATACTGAATTCATTGACATTTAATTTACCATCAGAATCAGTATCTGATAAAGCCCAAATATGACCTAAGTCTTGTGGTGGTAATTTTGAAAGAAGCAAAAATGGTTTAGCTTGTTCTCCACTTACTGCTCCATTAACTGGTCTTAATGATTCAAATTGTTCAATAAACCTTTGTTTTTCACGTGGCTGAATTATCCAGGGATCCATCCCTATAAAATTGAATAAACATTTTCATTATTTTTAATATATTTTTATCAATTTAATCAATGACAAATATTAAATATTTTTTATTCACCTGGATTCTGTGGAAGTGCCATTGTATTTTATTTTCTTCACTTGAATTTGACCTGAGAAAAAAAAAATAACAGATGATCTAAAGATTCATGTTTATTTTCGAGTTAAAATCTTTCACTTAAATGTCAAACTAAAACGTCAAACTATTAGCATTCTAACCTTATAACTAACATAACTTTCATCATGGATCAATCAAATATATGTCAAGCATAAAAAATATATATGTGACAATTAATTTTTAACATAGTTGATAAAAAAAAGGGGCGTTATCTAACATGGGTCAACTTGTATGTCGATCATATTATGGTCTGATTCTCGTCAATAAATAAATGAAAAAAAAAACCTCTTAACTCGATCAATGAATGAATTCTTGGGCCAGAGTATTTTTTTAATGACAAAAAAAAAAAAATTTCACAAGTTCATTCATTCACAAAATTAATTCCTACATAAAATATATATTCAAATAAATAATTAATTAAACACAAAACATAAAAAAAAAAAAAATTTTAATTTAAAAGAAAAAAAAATTCTATCAACAATTATTGTGACAAACCTTTTTACAATTTTTTCAAGATATTTTTTATTGTTTTTTTCATAAACAATAGACAGAAAGTGACATTATTTAAATAAACTTTCTTTTTTTTCTTTTTAAATTTCTATTTATGTTGGCTGCCAATTGATACTTATCACAGATTAAAAAAATGAACAACAAAAGAAAAAGATAATATTTATTTTTTTGTGATAACAAAAGTAAAATAAAAATCCCAAATATTAAAATGTAGATGATTCAAGGTGTCTTCGTTGGAACTTTTACATAGATAAAAACTACTTGCACTATTATTTGTACACTTTAACTAATAAATTATTTGGAAAATAATTAAATTTTCATAAACACTTATGTCAATATGATAACAAAAACTATATAACTTTATTCTCTCTCTCTCTCTTTTTTTTTTCTTACTATAGATTTTTTTTTTTTTTTTTGATAACTATTTTTATTTATTTTTATTATTTTCTAAAGTTATTTTGACCGACAACACAATTTTATAGAGCCCCTCTTGAATTCACCTTGATTAACACACGTACGCACAAATTAATCACACGGACATAAATACATATGAAAATTATTTGATAGCATTTAATTGTGTGTGATTCACTGATGGATCGAAATATTTTTTTTTTCTCGTATTTTTACCGATTATTTTCGGCTTTCTCCGGTAAGAATCGATACCCGGCAATGACATGCTATTTTTTTATTGGGTCGCCGCTTAGAGTAGTTGATCGGCTTGACGCTATTTAAATTACCGAGCTGCAGGCATTGTTTTTTTTTTTTTATACAAATATTTAAATTCAAAAGGACGTTTATACGTAGTAAGTTCAATTTTTTGTTAAATCAAAAGTTAACTGAAATGAATACAAAAAGTAAGTATATTGCAATTAATTTTCCGGGTTATTAAATTTTGTTGTCATCAATTGTTATATTATTTATGAATAAAATCGTAGATTGGGGGTTATGGCTAAATATTCTTCAACTTTATACATTTCATCTATTGCAAAACATCATTTTTTATTCTTGAAAATTAACCAGGGATGGAATATTTTGACGTTGAGAACACAGATATAACTCATAAATGTATCGAAAAAGCAGCTGAAATATCAAGAAATCGTAAAATAGAATTGGAAGTATGTGTGTTACACTTATACGTGAAATTGAATATGAATCGCCTTATTTTACAATTGATTACGTTAAAAAAAAATGATAACTGATTAATAATTTTGTATATAAAATACAAGGGTGACAATGTGTAATATATTATTAATTTTTATATCTGCTAATCGAAGGTAGCGGTGGATTTCTATGTCAGGAAAATTATTTACCATTAATTTTTCTGGTTCGATAAAAATAATTTTTTTTTTGATATGTAGCTATATAGAAATAATTATTCAACTATTAGCTGTATAATAATTAATTACAAAAATAAATGTTCTCTTATTCAAAAAAGCACAAATAACAGTTAACAATGACAAGTGATGGAATATTTTAATTTTAAGAACACAGGTGTAACTCATAAATTTCTCGAAAAAGCATCTGAAATATTAAGAAATCGTAAAAGAAAATTGCAACTAATTTCTACACTTGAACGTAAAATTGAATATGAATCGCCTTATTTTACAATTGATTACGTTAAAAAACAAAAATGATAACTTCTTAAATTATGATTTTAAATTTTAAACAAATAAACTATTCTTATTTATATAATTGAGGGTCCAGATGATGAATTTCATCCTTTTTAATTATTTCGTCAAAGTAATTAATGATGAAATCTCTTACAAATATGTCATGATTGCAAAAAAAAAAAACATATGTACTTTGAGATTAATTTTTACATATTTCAATCGTTTTATTTATTTATTTAAAAATTATAAATATTAAAAGAATAATTTAAAAAACAAGGCAAAATTGATGATTAAACATTGAAAAAAAATCATAAATAAAAGAGTAATTTATTTATAAATAATGTTATTAAATTGAATAAACAAATAAATGATAAATGAAATTAAATGATATGATTATTCGAAATTTAATTTGTTTTTCCTTAAGAAAAACCACATGTCCTTGAATGTGTTACTGTGGTAATTTTTACATTACTTGTTGTTGAAAAAAAAAAAAAATACACGGGAATATGTCAATGCTAATATATTTTAATGACTTAGTTGCTTATGTAGTATCTTCAATTTTTTATTCAAATATTAATTAACATATTATATTAATTTATAAACACTCAATTTCATTAAAACACCAACATTTTATTTTTTTTTTTTCCTCTTTGCAATATAAATATTCATAATTTGTCATAAAATCATAGTAAAATATTGTTAAGTAATGTTTTAGAGAAAAAAAATTAAATAATTAATCCAAAAATAGAAGTTATAAGCATAAATTATTAACTACATCATTTTTTTTCTAAATCAATAAAATAACTTAATATTTTTTATCAAACTATGCGATAAGTACATGTGCGAATTTTTTTTTCTATATTTTTTTTTATCTCGCTACTTTAAGCAATAAAAAAAAATACTTGTCATTGGTTCAACTTGGTGCGACTGATTTATGTTTAATTACGTAATTTAAAATCTATAAGAAAAATTATATTTAAAAAAATACATAAACATTAGTCATGATTGTAAGAAAAATAAAAAAATATATGCAATTTATATAGTAATATATGTTAATTATAAAAAAGCAACTCAATCAATCATCATAATAATGATATTTTTAATATAAAAAATTATTCTTTTACTATTTAGTTAAATATTTTAAATTTGATTAGGTCAATTGATAAATTGATACCGCCACTTGGTTTTTAGAAAACCACCAACAATACAAGATCAAACTATAGTCACTTCAATTAGCCAATTAAAAAAAAAAATATATACAAATAGACCAACATAAACACAATGAATTAATTATACTTTTAATCTATTTATATTCTCATAGCTACTAGAATAAAAAACTATGAATAAAAATAGAACAAAAAATATACAACAAAATTATTTTTGACGTAACAATAAATAAAATTATGTATTAATTTATTCCCATGAGAACTAGGTGAATAATATTTTTAAAAAATGAAATAATATAAAGATTTAAAAAGCCTCTCTAATAGACATTAAAAAATTGCCTGGAAATTTTATTTTTATTCTCCAATGTACTCCTATTTACTCTCCCGAAAAAAAAAAAAAAAAAGCCACGTCTGAGTTGTTTTTCTATATAAACTAAAAATATATAAGTACTTATCAATTTTTTATCTTTCTTTTTTTCATAATTTGGTGGTGATAATTAAAAAAAATCTTTTCTTTTTTTATTCTTTTTTTAAACACAAGTATATATTATTTTTTACGTTTGCCTATTCTGCGCATGTGATGATTCTATAAGTCAGAACCCAAAGCGTCAACTCCAACATTATCATTCTTTACAGTATTTATTTTTTCTACAGTGTGTTATTTTCTGTCTTGTATAAAACATAACTTAAAATCAAGAAGACTAGATGTCTAGTCTTCTTGCTTAAATTTTTTATTCTACAAAAATCACATGTGCCATTTGAAATTATTACTTTATAAATGTTTTTATCATACAATATTTCAATTAACAAATAAATTTATAAACTTTATTTTTTAATAAATGTGTCATTGTGATTCATACTTGATAATGTGTAAAAAATTTTTTTGTAAATTTAAAAAATTATTAAAGTTATATTTTTTACAATAAAAAAAAAAAGCAATAAAATTTCTCGACTCAACTTTTTTTTATCAATTACATTGTTAATTGAAAATTATATTTTAACCGATTGGTAAGTTTTTTATCAATTCATAATATTATCATTTACTGTGTATGTATTAATAAAAAAAAAAAGTATTTTTTAAATAATATATATCATCCACGTGTGTTGATAATAATGTGAATAATTTATTTATTTTTGGAATGAGTTTAAATGTCTATATTTAAATACATCTTCAATTTAAATGTCACTATAAAATTAAGTCAAAATTTGAAGAAAAAAAACACTTGCTATGGAAATAAAACTGTGCAATATATATTTTTATAAAGAAAATGGGATATAAAAAATTATAAAATACAAAAAATATATAAATTTTATTATTACAACCGGCTGGTGGTATGTTATAACGTTCAATAGCCTCTTGATTCTTTCCTCCCAATCGACCCCCCTGTCCTCCTATCAGCCAAGTCTCGCCGTATATTTTTTTTTCTCTCCTCTACCCCGTTAACTTGTCTTTTTTTAATAATGGTGTATATTTCATCAACGAATGTGTATTTTCCTCCTCTCTATTTGCCTCCCACCGACCCACCGCCAAATCAGACCATGTGCGTAATTTTTTTTTGAATATAAGGATAATTAAAATATTAATTGGAGTAAAAATAAAATATTTATAAATAAAAAAAATCAACATAAATTTTTATAACCAAAAACAAGAACAAAAAAAAAAAACAAACTTTTAAATAAATTAAAAAAGTAGATTTGTCTGCACTTATTTCTTTTGTACACGCTAAAGTATATAGTGATTGAAAAAAAAAAAAAATATATATAAATATAAGATGGTTTTTTCAAGAAAAAAAGTACGTATACTAGTAGCCAACATACAAATCAGTAATATAATCATGATGATAGAGTAATGTACAAAAGTTGTAGAGACGCCAGCAAAAACTCGTCTCAACTTTACTTGATTTTTACTGGATATGGATATAATTTTCATAAAAAAAATTTTAAAAGAAGAAATAATTAACTATCATGATAATAATGGTAAAAATATATATGACTCATGTAGAAAATACATAATGATGACGATGATGACAGTGATGTGAAAAAAATAGAAAATAAATTAAAATAATAATTTACTTGAGTTTTTAAATAATGGTCAGTGTATATAAGATTTGACGAGTACAGTAATGCAAGTATATCCTGTAGGATCAAGGTTATTTTTCTCTGTACTCTCAAAAACCACTTACATTTATTATTTTCACATAAATCCACTACATACGCAGGTGAACATTGTAAAATATAAATTTAAAATAAAAAGGAAATGCAAAAAATAAAATCAAGAAATACAGATGTTTTTCTTTTTTTTTTTAAAATTGTAAATATAGTATAAATAAATAAAAAAAATTATTTATAACCGCATGTATTTTATTGTCAACCTTCAATACTGTAAAAAAACTTTCAATTGGAATTTTTATTAATTTTTTACAAATATTTTCTATATATAGATACAAATGAAATGAATTTTCTCTTTTATTATTTATATGGTTTTTTTTTGTTATTTTATCATCATCATCATCATCATCATCATCATCATCATCAGTCTATAGTTTTTTAAATTAAAAAAAAAAAAAATTTATAGTAGCATTGAGCTGATACATGAACAAAGGTAGAAATATTATTTTAACATAGCAATAAGGCAAGATTTTTTTACTGTCGCGTCAACTTGAACACAATTTTTTTTTTAATTTATTTAATTTTATATATATGTTAACCCTTTTTTAATGCATTTCGATTTTAATATTAATATATTTATATCTAATTTTTTTTTATTATTCATTTTCATTTATAAATTTTATTTTAATTTAAAAAAACTTTATTTTTTTCAACCCCAACATTATCATTCATTTAATCTTGAAAAAAAAAAATCAACTTGAGTCAACATCAATCTCTCTCACAGCTGTATAATCCTTTATATTTTTTTTATTCAAATAAATTTTATGCATTTCTTCTGTCAAATGCAAATTATCATTTTTTTAAATCCCTTTCTTATTTATTTTTTTTTAAAAATATTTAAAGTCCAGCTTTGGTCAATGTATTATTATAAATGTATACTAAAATAGCCTTCGTTTAAAATTATACTCAAGCAATTTTGCTGCTGCTGGCATTTAATATTATTCATCTTATTTTTTTCAAATCTAAAAAAGGGATAAACGAGATTTCAGTCAAACCCTATATTTGGCACTGCTATGTATTATTTTTAGCTGTAATTTTTTTTCTTTTTATTTCATTACAATAAATAAAATTTTTTCAATAGGCGTATAAAAAATTATAATTCAAATAAAAAAAAAAAATGTATAAATGACTAAATAAATAACCGGTTATTATATTTGATTATCGAAAAAAAAAAAAGAAAAAAAATTTTGCTTATTTTTTTTTTGCGCAAGAAAAATTCCCTTCTCTTGATTTTCAGTGTGATTTGTTATGAATATATGCAGTACATATATGAAAGATGAAAATGGGATTGGCAAAATAATAATTAAAAAAAAAAAACAAAAGTAATAAAATTATATGAATGCCGACGACCTGGCGACGACGCCACGTTGTGCATACTCTTCAAGACATAGAAAACAACACGAAAAGTGCAAGATAAATGTATATCAGATGAAAAAAAAAAAAAGAGTCATTGATGAACTTGGTGATGAACTAACAGGGGGGTAAATATAAAAGGTGGAATGATAAAAATAAAAAGAAGAAAGAGGATAGGAAGTTGTTGTACGTATATTCCCTCTGCTACCTCTATCATCATCAAGAGTGGAGGAAAAAAAGCCGGCACTAATGCCATCGTTATTTCTATCATACATTCAGTCAGATTTTAAAACTTGAACGAGACACCACGTTCCTTTAAATTTCAACATTTACTAACAATCATACATAGTAAATAATAATTTATAATTTATTTAAAATATTATTCACTTGATATGATTTTTTTTCTATATAAATTCGAATTTTTTTTTCCTTTTATAATCTTTCGTTAATTTTAAACATCAAAAATTTAATTAAATTTATTTTATTTAATCATTTTTATTGAGAATTTATTGGCAAACTTTTATGTTTAAAATGAAAACAATAATGATAATTATTTTATTTGTGATTTCAGGGTAACGTGGTGATTAAAAAAAAAAAAAGAAAACTATTTTCAAAAAAATATTGTAGAAAAACCAATCGACATTTGTATATACTTATATAAAAAAAACTTAAAAATACAAACAATATTATTTAAATTTTTTAATTAAAAAAATTAAATTAAAATGGCTTATGATGATGTTATATTACGAATGGGAGAATTTGGAAAATATCAACGACGAATTTATCTACTTTTGTGTCTCCCGGCAATAATTTGTGCATTTCATAAATTAGCTGGAGTTTTTCTTGGTCCAAAAGTGGGAGTACGGTGAGTGGAAAGTTTTTAAATAACCAAAACTATACGATAACAAAATAACACTAATATATACAAAAAAAAAAAAAAAAAAATATGGAGCAAAGTGAACGAGGAAAAATTACCATTGGAAATTAATTCGAACGAAAATAAAAAAATTTTATTCTTCAAATAATCTTTATAAACACATAAAAATATGTTGATTTTTCTCAAATTACAGACGTATTATGTCAACTGAAAATCCTTGCAATTCAACATTTGATTTACCAGATGATATACTGACTGCTGTTTACCAATGGGATCAAAAAATAAAACCAATTCAAGCATGTAAATTTCGTTCAATAAATGAAACAAATACATATTATTCAAGGATAATAGACAGTGGAGGTGATGATACGTGTAAAAAATTTGTTTATGATACAAAAACTTATCATACAACAACTACTGCTGAGGTATGTACACGTATATGGTATATTAAATATAAATAAATCCATAATATTTATAATAACATAATTACGTTGTTCACTTATGCTTCAGGGCATTAACGTATATATTTATAAATAACACGTTCAATAATAATATTGCATGCAAAGATTGACAAGAAAAAAGAATCATAATTAATTTAACAAGTTTTTAATTTGTTTTTCATTTTTATTTTTCAAGTGGAATTTGGTGTGTGATAGAGCATGGCTCAGAACAACAGGAGACTCATTATTTATGGTTGGAGTAAGTCTTATTTTTAAAAAGAAAAGAAATACAAATAATCATTCTTAATTTTGATTAATTATTATTAAATTATAATGTCTTGTGTTTATGTCATTAGGTCATGGTGGGTTCAATAATATTTGGTAGTTTATCTGATAAGTAAGTTGACAATTATTACAAAAAATTATAATACAAAACAAAAGTTGATAAGACTTGTTTGTTTAATTTAATATTTTTCAATTTTTAGATATGGTCGTCGTCCAATATTTTTTCTCTCTTTAGTCATTCAACTTGTTGGTGGAATTCTCGTTGCAATTGCACCGGAATATATATCATATGTAACTCTTAGGCTTATTGTTGGATCAACAACAAGTGGAGTATTTTTAGTTGCCTATGTTATTGGTAATTATATTTCTAAATTTACTGACATTATTTTTTTATCATTCTATATTTGTCCAACTAATTTTTCATAATTAAAATTAAATAATATTCAACTTTTATTTATTTAGCCTTAGAAATGGTAGGACCAAAAAAACGTTTAGTTGCTGGAGTTGGATGTCAATTATTTTTTACAACTGGATATCTTATAACTGCTGGTCTTGCCTATTTAATTAGAGATTGGAGAACACTACAAATTGTCATAACATTACCAAGTTTTATATTTCTATTTTATTGGTGGTAAGTATATGATAAAGGAAAAAAAGAAACTTTCTAAATAAACTAAAAAAAACGAACTTCTAATATAATTTAGGTTTATTCCTGAATCAGCACGTTGGCTACTTACAAAAGGTAAATTAGAAGAAGCTAAAGATCTATTACAAAAAGCATCGAAGGAAAATGGTGCTGAAATACCAAGAGAAACATTAAATTGTCTATTAAACGAACATACTGATGAAAAAAGTGGACTAGTTGAAAAAGCATCACTTTTTGATCTTTTTAGACATCCAAATCTCAGAAAAAAAAGTATTCTATTATTTTTTAATTGGTAATTTAATTAAGCAACTAATTGGTGTTTTATTCTATTTTTTTTATCCTATATATTTATTTTTTATATATTTTTCTCTCAGGCTTGTTAATAGTGGAACGTATTATGGTTTATCATGGCAAGCATCAAGTCTTGGTGGTAATGATTATATGAATTTTTTTTTATCTGGTCTTGTTGAGGTACCAGCATATACCTTTCTTATATTTACACTTGATCGTTGGGGTAGAAAATTTATACTTTGTGGTTGTATGATTATTGCTGGTGTTGCACTTCTTGCTACAGCATTTTTGCCTGATGGTAAGTCGTATATTAAACATCATTAAAACTATTTTTTTATCAGTTAAAAAAAATTTATTATCTATATTATTTATAGGTCCACTAGTTACCACACTTGTTATGATTGCAAAATTATCAATAACATCATCATATGGTGCTATTTATATTTTTACTGCTGAACAATTTCCAACTGTTGTAAGAAATGTTGGACTTGGTGCTAGTTCAACAGTTGGTATGTTTTATTGAATTAAAAAATTATTATATTTTTATTAAAATTAATTACTACTTTTTTTAACAGCTAGAGTTGGTGGAGTTTTAGCACCATACGTTAATGAACTTGTAAGATTATATTTTTTATGTTAACTTTACTTATAAAGTACGAAAAAAATTATCATTTAATTATTTATTTTTTATAGTCAATTTATTGGAAGCCACTTCCATTTGTTTTTTATGGAATAAATGTACTAATTGGTGGTGCATTATCAACTCTTTTACCCGAGACATTAAATAAAAAATTACCAGAGACAATTGATGATGGTGAATTATTTGGAAAGTAAGATAAATTATTTTTTAATTTTATATATTATTTGTTAATTAAAATCATAGTATGTGATTTATTATTAATTGATTTTGTATTTTATTTTTTCATAGAATTTATAGTAAAAAAGAAAAAATACACAGGGATGTTGGACAGTTGGGTGATAATGAGTTATTAAAACCACTTAAAACTATTGAAAATGGAACTCATGATCCAAAACATGATGTATGATCGTCGTATGATCATAAACAATGATCTATTCAGTATTTTTTTTTCTTTTTAAATAGAACTTTGAGTGCATGTGATATATTTTCAAGTGAAGTATTTTGATATTGCTAATATAGAAAAAGAAAAATCGACAAACTGATGAACATTAAAATAATTAAGATAAAAAAAAAAACAATTTAAATACAAAAAATCTTGATTATTAACTTAAATAATTTCATTAATTATTTATAATATTGTTGATTGAACAATTTAAAAAATTTAATCAAATTTTAGTAATAAAAAACAAACGAATTTATGCAATTAAATAATCCTTTGCAAATGTACTGATTTTGAAAATGTAAAAACACGAAAAAAAAAAAAAAAAAAAGAAACTGTTATATTTGTACTTTTTCAAAGAAAAACTTTTTTTTTACTAAAGTAATGTTGAAACTTGGAATACACTTGTTAATTTATTTTAGTTTTCAAATTATCCTTATTCCTTAAAAAAAAGACTTGTTATTGTTATCATAACAACAACAACAGCAAAGAAAATTAAAGTAGTTATAAAAAAATCCGAGCATACATGTCTTGTGATATTTCAGAAGACGCCATCAAACTACGAAAATATGAACTACTAATTTCCCTGATACGCAATTAATTTATTTAACAAAATAAAAATAATAATAATGAATCAATTAACTAGTAAATAAATAATGATAAAATAATGATATGAAAATTCTATGATACAAAAAAAAAAAAAAAGATTGAAATTTACTATTTTTTCTCATCTTTTCATGTCGCCACGTATCAAATCTAATGACGTCATATTTCTCTGAGAGAAAAAAATTGCTCAACAAACTGTGGAGAAAAAAAAAATCTAACCCGATCACATAATAATAAATAAATTCGAACACTGCACAATAATTAAAAAATGATGGCTAATTATGTGAGGAAAATTAGCCAAGGGGCGACTCGAAGAAATGTAAGTTGACTATTTCATAATTAAAATTTTTCTTTTGCTGATAATAAATCTCTATGGGTGACCTATGACAATGCGTGGTTCTCTATTCGTCAAAGTTATACGACTTGGTTAAATTATTAGTTATAAATAATCATCAATGTCATAAAAAATTTGATGATAATTATTTTTCTTTTCTTTCAATTGGTGAACATTGATCATTGGAAAGTATGCTACATGGAATTCGGTAAATATGAACTAATATTTTTATTGAAAAAATAAAAAAAATAGTCAATGTCATTGGATACTGTTTTGGCATTATTCAACAATTTTCATTTGACATTGTATCATCACACCACTTTTTTAAATTAATTTAATTTTGTTATTATTGATCTGAAACTATTAATTAACAAATAAACACAACAATATACAGTTGGCACCCATTGAGAATTTAATATATATTTAAAAATAATAAATTATTTATTAATAATTAATAAAATAATAATTTTACTATTACTACTATTATTTAGGTATTCTCAGTATTTTCAAGTGGAAAAAATAATTATGCAACTGAGGCATCATTTGAAACAAAACCATTTAGACTTCATAAATTAGAAAATGGTCCATCAAATAAAGTTACTGTTACACGAGATGAAGCACTTGATATTTATAAAAAATTGCATACAATTAGAAGAATGGAAACAGCTGCTGGTAATTTATACAAAGAAAAAATTGTCCGAGGTTTTTGTCATTTGTATTCTGGCCAGGTAATTTAACTAATAAATACACATAAATTTAGTTAATAAAATTAATATTATAAATTAATTATAATAATTAAATTTTAGGAAGCCTGTGCTGTTGGTATGCAAGCAGCTCTTCGTCCAGTTGATTCTGTTATAACAGCATACAGAGCTCATGGTTGGACATATTTAATGGGTATATCACCAGTTGGTGTACTTAGTGAATTGACTGGTCGTCAAAGTGGTAATGCCAGAGGTAAAGGAGGTTCTATGCATATGTATGCCAAAAATTTTTATGGGGGCAATGGTATTGTTGGTGCACAGGTAAGAACAAGAAAAAAAATATATAAATAATCAGTTGAACCGAATTATGTATATAAATGAAATATAATGAAAATAATTAATTTAAAATAAAAAACAAGGTTCCATTGGGTGCTGGAATAGCTTTTGCTCATAAATACAAAGGTGATGGTGGTGTTTGTCTTGCACTTTATGGTGATGGTGCTGCAAATCAAGGACAAATATTTGAAGTATATAATATGGCAAAACTTTGGGATGTACCATGTCTATTTGTTTGTGAAAATAATCAATATGCTATGGGTACAAGTGTTGATCGGGGTGCAGCAAGTTCTGAATATTATACACGTGGAGATTATGTTCCTGGTATTTGGGTTGATGGTATGGATGTATTGGCTGTCAGAGAAGCAACTAAATTTGCATTAGATTATTGTACATCTGGAAAAGGACCACTTGTTATGGAAACAATGACATATAGATACAGTGGACATAGTATGTCTGATCCAGGTACAAGTTATCGTACGAGAGAAGAAATTCAAGAAGTTCGTCAAACACGTGATCCATTGACAAGTTTCAAAGAACGTATTCTCAGTACTAATCTTGTTACTGCTGATGAACTCAAGGTTAGTTGTGACTTTATATTTTTTTTATTAAGAATTTTTAATAACCAATTTATATTTATTTAATATTTCTTTGACAGAAAATTGATACTGACATTAGAAAAGAAGTTGATGATGCTGTTAAAATAGCTAAATCTGATAAAGAAATTGGTAATCATGAACTAAGTGCTGATGTTTCAGTTGAAATTATTGATCCAGAAATTCGTAGCACAACACCATTCATTCCTCTTAAACACAGTCGAATTGGACCAGCTGTTAATGCTTAAGTGCTATTATTTAGTTAACTTTTAGTTTAATTACCTTTCACCTCAAAAATGATGATAAATAAATAACAACAAAGTTTATGACAAATAAACAAATTAAATTTAGAAAATATAAGTATTCGATCGAACGAAAACAAACTGTATATTTTTATTTAATGATTTAATCGATGTTGATAAAATCATTAATAACACACAGATTTAAATCAGTACAATATATTTCAATTTAAAAACAAGAAATGAAATTAAAACTTGTATAGACCCGTTATAAGTTAATAGAAAAAAAACTTTGTTGAAGAAGAAAACTAAAGCAATAGATAAACGACGAATGAAACTTGTAAAAATAAAAAAAAAAAAAACAAAGCAATTGTTGATAACAATAAACAAATAATAATTGGCCTTATGAAATTTTTTAATCAACTGTATAAAGTATTACTTGAAAGAATGAAAAAAAAAGAAGAAAAAATTAACAAGCCCAGAGAAAACTTACAAGTCTGATGTCAACTAATTGACCAATTTGATATGTTTACAAATAGTCTTGGAATTTTGCTAAAAAAGTATACATATCGTAAATCATCTATTTATTGATTTGATTATTTCAATTCGTGGGTCAATGAGCTAAACCAACGACAAACCGCACCTTAGTTTAACAATTAACTTTTATTTAAATTCGCTAAATTTTTTTTTTATTTCACAGCTAAAAATTGCTAACAGACAGACAACAAATAATACTTTTTTCAAAAAATTAAACGACCTTGGAATTAATGACATGAAAAAAGAGTTTAATGAACAAATGTTATTTTGAATTTTATAAAATATTAAATGAAAACAAGCATTTTTCAAAAAACCTCAATGACAACAAAAAACAATAGATAATCCATCGTTTATCGTGATTTTTGATATTATTGAATTAATATTTATAAGTTTAGTTACTATGTTTAGTAAAAATATTGATGTCAATTGTTTTTTTGTTTATTGAATCATTCCACCTGTGGGTTATCGAACGCTGAATGAAAAAAAAAAAATAAAGGATCCTCATAAATGAGAGTATCGTTTGTATAAAAAAAAAAAAAAATGAGACTATTTTTCACGCGCATGAACACGCACGATCTTCCCACTTGTTATCAGACTTGAATCCTCTCAAACTACATATTTTTCTTACAGTTGTTATTTTATTTTGAATGATAGCTAAAAAAAAAAAAAAACTGAATCTATTTTTTTAAAAATAATTACTACTATGACCCACGATGGAACCATTATTATTTCTTCAACTCATCAACAAATTTCAATTTTTACATTGGGTAAGTTTTAATTAATAAATATTTTTCATTTAATAATTAACTTGTTTATAAATTTCGGGAAAAATTCATTTCGTAATAAATAAATTCTTCAGCAAAATAAACAAAAAAAGAAAAATGCAACATCAACATAATTTTTATTTTGAAATCCAATTAAATTGGGCACAAAATTATGTATAAATATTATTTAATATTTATAAATAATTTTTTTCAAAATCATCAAGTGTTACAAAAGAAAAAAAAAACAAATAAATATAAAAAAAATCGAAATAATAATTTAGTGTGATTTAAATTTCAAGATGACAAAAATTGGTTTGTTTGATTGATAAATCATTGATGAAAAAAAAATTAAATTATCAATTTAAAATAATATTAATTAAATTTTTCAGAAGATAAAGCAAATAATAAAAATGAAGAAAAAACGGATTTCGAAAATGCAATAAAACTGTGTGGTGTGTGTTATTAATTATCTTTTATATCAATTTAATTATACGAATTAATTAAAATTAAAATTTTTATTTGAATTTAGGATATGGAAAATTCCATTATGGTTTTATATTACTTTGTGGGTTAATATTTTTTTGTGTTGGATGTCAAAATGGTGTTAACTCATATATTCTACCATCAGCTGAGTGTGATTTGAATTTAAAATCTGAAGAAAAAGGTTTTTTAAATGTTGCATTTCTCATAGGTAAGATTTATGTAAAATAAATAAGATTTTTTTATACTTTTTTAATTAATATAATATAAAAGTAACTTGATAATTTAAAGGTGGTGTAATTAGTGCATTATTTTGGGGTGTATGTGCCGATACATATGGAAGAAAAAAAATTATTGCAGCAACATTATTCATCGATGCAATAATGACATTTGCTGCAAGTTTTTCACAAACTTTTGGTGTACTTGTTGTATTCAGAGCACTAAGTGGATTCACGTAACAATTCCAATTTTATATTTAATAAAATTATATAATAATACAGAATAAAAAATAACAATACTAAAATAATCTTTACTATTTTTATTATTTTTTGCCATTTTAAATAATGCAATTTTTAAATTTCTATCAGAATTGGGGCACCTGGTTCACTCATTTGTACATATCTTGGAGAATTTCATTCATCAAAACACAGAGTCAAGGCTATTTGTTATGTTGGATTTTTTTGGACACTATCATGGCTTGTTTTACCAGGTAATACTATTATTATTATTTCAAATTTTCTGGACAAAAAACTATAATAACATTTGTAATGTAATAAAAATTTTTAGCATTGGCATGGATAATAATACCTCTTAAATTTTCATTTGTAATAATGGGATTACATTACAATTCTTGGCGTTTTTTTCTTGCAATTATTGGAATTCCATCATTTATTATGAGTTTAATTATCATGACATATCCAGAAAGTCCAAAGTTTCTTTTATCACAAGGAAAAAATAATAAAGCATTGAAAATATTGAAAAAAATTTATTCAATAAATATGAATAATAGCCAATTAGATTATCCGGTAAATAAAAATAAAAAATAAAATTTTTTTATTTGTATGAAATTTTATAATTTTTATTCAAATGTAGGTCAAATGCTTATTTGTATCATCAAATGAATCTGGTAATTGTCAAAGAACAAATGAAAATATATATAAAATAAATGACGGACCTTCTAGTTTTTTATTTCAATTGTTAAAAAATGCCTGGACTCAAGTTCAAGCATTGGCATCACCACCATTATCATACCACGCAATTATTTGTTGGACAATTTATTTTACAAACATGTTTGGGTTAGTCATCATCATGATAAATATCCATGATGAAAAAACTTATAGAGGAAATTAATTAATTTATTATTATAGTTATTATGGATTTGGTTTATGGATGCCTGAATTATTTAATCGTTATGATAAATTTTACAAACAACATACAAATGTAACATCAGTTAGTGTATGCAATTTGGTAGCCTTGAATGAAACAACTACAACAACACCAACATCAACAACAACCTTAATCATCAACAAGCTAAATTGCAATCATCAAAGTATGGATCAACAGGTTTTCATTGATTCATTAATTATCAATGCTGTTTGTTTATTTGGTAATTTATTATCTGGATTTTTTGCTGATAGAGTTGAAAGACGTACAATGCCAGGTTATTAATTTATAAATGAAAATTATTATTATATAAAATTATATAATTTTTATTTATAAAAAAATATTCTTATTTTTTAGTTTTATTGACATTTATTGCTGGTATTGCTGCAATTGGAATATATTTTGTAAATTCATCACGTCAACTTTTATTAATTGCATGTATTTTTTCATTGACAATATCAACTGCAAATTTTGTCATTAGTAGTATTGTTGTTGATATATTTCCAACTTATATTGGTGCTTTGGCAATTTGTATAATGACATGTTTTGGAAGAATTGGGGCGATTGCAAGTAATTTAACTCTTGGATATTTTCTTGATATTAATTGTGAAATACCGATATTTTTTGTTGCCGCTATTGTTATGGGTAAATATCTCAATCATTATGTTTTTTTTTTTTCCTAATTTTAAAATCGATTAATTGTATAATTTTCTTTTTTCAGCTGGAGCTGTATTATCAGCTTTACTTCCTTCAGTAAAAACGTGATAAAAAATAAAAATAAAAGAAGACTTTTAAAGAAATAACAAGTGTCCTTGAATAAAACAGAAAAATTTCCAAATTATAAAAGTTAAAATGACATTTTTATGAGTTAATCATGGACAATCACGTTTCCAGAAAGAAAAAAAAAAAAAAAACATTTATCCTCGACTTATATATTTGACCGATTACTCACAATCTGATAATTATCTTAATTATTTTATTGAAGTCTTTTACAAAGACATTACATTGGTTTTTGTTGCGTTTTTTTCATTTGTCCTTTTCTCAACTTAAAACCGGCATTATCTAAGATATATATTACCGACAACTATCTAAAATTGACAAAAATTTATTGAATAATATAAAAATTCAATTGTCAATTATAAAATAATAATTTATATACTATTATTATTAAAATCTGTAGCTTTTACAATATTAACTAAATAATACAAATAATTTTAGATGTATATTTTATTTTATTATAATAATAAAACATATCTATAATTATTTTATTTTTTTATATACGTCTACAAGATATTTTCTAATTAAATTATTTTTTTCATTGATAAAAATAATATCAATGAATAATGATATAATTTTTTATGTATTTGTTTTATTTATGCTTGTATATTTGTTTCGAAATTTAAAAATCTTTAAGAGTTCAATCATCAAGTAATTACGCAAGCTGATATGTTTTTAATTAATAAAATTATCTTTAGTCTTTTAATATTAATTAAGAACGTACGTCAATTAATTATAATCAATCTATATGAACTAATATACCGATATATTTAAACTTAAAATAAAATCCTATGAAAATAAAAAAATTTCTACTCGATTTTCTTTCTTTAAATCTTCAAAACGTTTCGCGATATGCATTACGGTTTTTTTTTTCTGACATCAAAAGTTACCAGTTTATGAAAATTTTAAAAATTGGCTAACGTATAATAATAAAACTTGAAAAAAAAATAATGATAACATGAAATATTAAGTAAATGGAAAATGAATATAATCAAGGTTATATTGAAGACGAACTCAAAGGTCAAAGATAATATTTTTGTTTTAGATATATAATTTTAATAAGTGATGAAAAATTTGTGGGTTCATGAAACTTGAATCAGACATCAACAAACAATATTTAATATAATAAATAATTTATAATCACAGTTCTTTTTTGTCAGTCATCGAGTCAACACATTCATGTGCCATTGACAAAGATTAAAACAAAAAATCATCATACAATTTAACAGGTATGAATATCAAATGAATATATTTTTAAATAAATTTTCTTAACTCAATTAATTACCGGCAGTATATTTATTTTATTTTAGGTATAATAATTGAATTGAATTTCAAATGTTAACCTACATAGATGTCCACTTGGTTTACACGCTTCCAGTTATTTTTATTTTGTCATTAATAGCATGGCCATTTATAAATCGTACGGAAATATTCAAAATTATACTGATAAGTACATTGGCTGTTATATACACAACACCATGGGATACATATGTTATTTACAATGGAGCTTGGACATATCCACCTGATAGAGTGTTAGCTGTTATTGGCTGGGTTCCGATTGAAGAATACATGTTTTTTGTTATACAATGTATCATAACAACACTCTGGTCATTGTTGTGTTTAAGATGGACAATACCATGTTTTAGCTTTAATTACAACAAAAAAAGTTATCAGCTAATTAGATGGATACCAATATTATTGATGGGAATCATTACAATCATCGGATATAAACTTGCTATCCCAGGTCAACATACATTTTATCTTGGATGTATATTATGGTGGTCATGTCCAGTACTTGCTTTCATGTGGTACGGTGCTGGTAATTTTTTTGTTAAAAAATTTATCTCATCTTTAATTGGTATTATTGTTCCAACTTTGTATTTATGGCGTGTTGATCAAATTGCACTTAGAGACAATGTTTGGCATATCAATGAAAAAATGAGTTTAAATATATTTCCCATTGATGATTTACCAATTGAAGAGGCGTTATTTTTTTTTTTAACTAATTTTTTTATTGTCATGGGTGTTCATTGTTGTGATAAAGCTCGTGGTGTTATTGACACATATACACAACAATTTCCAATTAAATTTAATATTAAATGGAATTTTATTTGTCAAATGTTTCGTGCATTTTTAATATCAGAATATTCATTGTCTTCAATTGTTGTTGATGATATTAAAAATTCAGCAAATGTATTGAGTATTGCATCAAAATCATTCAACACTGCTGGTTATTTTTTTCAAACTGGTAAGATTTTATTTACTGTTTTTTATTATTCAAATTTATTCATGAAAATTAAACAATTTATTTTATTTTTTTATCAACATAGGTATACGTTTGGATTTGACAATTTTGTATGGTTTTTGTCGTGTAACCGATGACATGATTGACAATGAATTAAATGTTGAAAGAAAAATAATGAAATTAAAAATAATTAAAAATTTTATAAATGAATTATTTGCTGATAGAAAAACAATTTACGATGTTAAAAATAAACCATCAATGATTAATATAAATTGGAAAAAATATGAAACAAAATTGTCAGATATTGAACTATCATGTTTCCGTGCAATTTCAAGGATAGCATTTTATTTTCCACGTAAGCCATTTGATGAATTAATATCTGGCTATCAGTGGGATATTGATGGCAGAGTTGTTAATAATGAAGATGATTTGATTTTATACTCGAGCTATGTTGCTGGTAGTGTTGGTGCACTGTGTGTTCATGTTATGATGTATCGATCTGATTTATCAAAGCATGCACTTGATAAAAATTATAATTACGTCATTGAAAAAGCTCAACAAATGGGAAATGTAAGTAGCTATACATTGCTTTTTGAATTTGTTTAGCTTAATATTTGTTTTTTTTTTTTAATAAAGGTTTTACAAATGGTAAATATTGCCCGAGACATTGTGACAGATAGTGTAACATTGGGTAGATGTTATGTACCATCTGAATATATAGATGATGAAATTAAAGAATTGAAAATATTATGTAAGGAAAAAAACCCGAGACTACTTGGTGATAAGAAATTAAAAAAATATTCCATGAGAATAATTAAATTGGCAAATAAACATCAAAGTGAGTCTGTTAATGCCATCAGATATTTACCACAAGAAGTAAGAGGTTCAGTTTTAGCAGCAACTGAAATATATCGTGGTCTTACTTGTGTTATTGTTACAAGTCAAAATTATCCAACAAGAGCTGCATTATCAAAATGGAATAAAATATTTATTGCATTTTATTCTTTGTATGTTAAGAGTATTCAATACATTGTTTAATTTAAATTTTTTATGTATCAATTGAAATGTTCATTTTTTATTAATAAAAAATAATAAAAAAATGTGAAAAACTTGATAAACGAGTTAAATAAAAATAGTAATAAATTATTTGCTTGCGCTCAAAGCTGCAGGTGTATTAAATTCAATTTAAAAAAATAGTTTCAAAAATAAATTTACAATTTTGTAAATTATTGTAGTAAAGTGCGTTCAACAAGAAATTATGTAAATTTAAATATTATAAATAAATATATAATAAACTTGAAAAAGAATAAAATATACATCCTAATATTTCCCAGGAAAAATAAACCCTATGTCGTATATGTATTCAAAATCCATTTCCACAAATACCTGAAACACATCCTATTCACCCCCGTCTACTCTGTTTGAGATAGACAGGTTGATGTGCCCACCTTGATCAATAAACTAAGACCATTTATTCTGGCATCAAATTTTATGATTAAAAATAAAGAACAACAGAGGGATCAAGGTGAGCTTCAAGTCACAATAATATATACAATGTAAATATTGGGAATTATCAAGTAGCTTTAAAGAATACTATCATAAATTCTTTGAAGTTACAAGCTTGTTGACGCACTTTACCCTGAGGGATTGGTTAAAGGAGTGACCAGAAGGCCTCTTACCTTATTTAGAAGTTCTGGGAGAAAAGATTCAGATGTACCAATGCTTATGTAGAAAATATATGAAGCAGCATTTGATTACACCAATGCTTAGAAGTTGTAGCAGTCAGCATCCAAATGCACCAATAGCTATCAATGTTTGATGACTTCCATGTAGTTTATGTGATGATTGAATCAAGACATCGACATGATGACACCAAAGGACTGCACCAAACTTCGAATGGCTGATTCACTGATGTTCTTAATGCCACACATTGTCATTAATAACAATTGCGATGAATGAAAAATTTATTTATTTCATTTT